>ALYI01004010.1:0-25200 GCA_001969225.1 Ceriporiopsis andreanae CBS 279.92 | reverse complement strand
TTCATGCTGATTTTGTATTTACAGCATATAATTTACCCCAAAAAACATTAGCCGAAATAAATCGTACCTGCCAGCAATGGCCCTCACACCCAAGTCACGACAGCGAAACGCCCAGGGCGTTTGACCGCGGTCAATCCCCGTAGACGTGACATCGCCCTCTCGGGATAATTTTGTGCTAGCCTGTGTAGTTCGCTAGGTGCGTTCATTGTAACTTCTACTCAAATATGAGGATGGCAAACTGTGAGCTCATGGGATCGGCGGAGCAAACGTGACCAGTTCTCACCTTCATGGAGATGCCGGACTCGCGACAGGTTGCCGCCAAGTGGCAACGAGTCTTGTAGAAGCAGCAATTACAATCCGTAGATGGAGCTAGCAGTAGGGAATTATACAAGAAAGTAATAGATGTTGTGTGAGGTCATAGCTTGACACCGAGGGCGTGTCGACTTTCGCGAACTTGAGCTTTGCTTGTTTGCGCGTGTTAGGGCTCATATCGGCGCTTGATTCAATAACAGTTTCACGGAAAAGCGACATAAACGGACGTTCACGACCTCGCTCGCACCGAGTGTCGAGTCGTTTGGGCAATATGCGTGCGCTCCCATCTACTCTATGGCAGGTCCGAGCAGCCGGTCCAGGGGGTAGAGGTCGCCAGAAGCTCCCTCACCATCTGTCATTGTGGCATACCGCGCGTAGAGAAATCGGACATCGAGACATGTGAAGTCATCTCAGCGTCGCTCACATAGCACGGTTTATCCCAGATCTACGTTGGATCTACGAGCAATCTACCAAGGCATCGGCTTCGACTCCAAATTGAGATGCATGCGCTCGGCAGAAATCTTTGTGCTCATTCCAATCGCTAGGTAAAGGCGTGAGCGTTGCTAATTTCGAAGCACAGTGAAGAGCCTAACTTTTTCTGACAGATGCGGCTACAATAAACCGCTAGACCACACCCGTTGCACGCGCGTAAGGGGTGCTCGGCAACGGTGCCGGCGCAAAGGCACTCCGGAAACGAGCACCCGACTACCTTCCACCATGGCTCGTAGGTCCTGATATCTGACTCCTCTTTTACGAGCTCGGGGCCAAACTCATCCAGGCCGAGATCGCAGCCAAACGCCTCCCATATGTTCCACGCCTCGACTCGTGCTTTCATATTCGCGTATGCCTCGCCGATGGGCCGTAATTCTTCAAGTCGTTCCTCCAGGGTTACCCCTGCTTTATCGTCCAGACTATCCAAGCTTGACATGGTGGATTTTTGTGACACTTGATATGCTTCTACCTGGCGTTGCAGCTTATCCAGTGTCTTGGACCATACATCCCATGACGAATCTATTATGCACTCTTGCACCGTGGAAAATCCTTGCTCTGCGGGCTCGTCAGAGGCTGCTTGCTTGAAGAAGTCAAGCAGCTGTTCGATCATTTCTGTGCATCGGAAACTTTAGAAAGACTTCAAACACGAGCGGCAGCAGAGAGCGCACTCACCGAGTCTCGGGTCATACAGTTCAGCTGGCGCCGTCGACAACAGCATTCGGCAGAGGAGACGGATAATATTGAGGTCATCTAACCTGTCCCAGAGTTCTCTACGAGCTCTCGCTGTGGCGTGCGAATTTTCGGCGCCGAACAATAGCCTATATACACATGTCAGTATGGGCAAAGCCGCGTAGCTATCAGGACCCACCTCAAAAGGTTTAGGGCGACCATTGTGAGTATCTCGGCCATTTCCTCCCGACGCTCAATATCAAAGTGTTTCGTTCCGGCATTGTTGACACGACCGCCACAGAATTGTGCTTGACAGGTGCGGAACAGGATCTCAATCAAAGATCTGCCGGCGTATCTCGTAGTCGCGAGCGTGGGCTGTACGTCGGTTGTCTCTTGTATCATGGCGAACATGTTGATGTGATCCCGAACGTGATAATCTTCGTGTTCGGCCATTAAATGGTTGCAGATCAAGGTCATCAGAGACAACAAGGCCCCCTCCTCCTGCTTCATCTGCCTGATGAAGGGGCATACAAGCTGTGGAGTATCACTGGAAAACATCTGAGTAAAACGCAGAAGCCACCATTCCATGACTGAATAGTCTGCTTTGGTGATGGCCGCACGAAGAGCGATGTGACCGATGCCGGGATATTTCGTTAACGGCGGCGCCGTCCCGCTGCGGAAGACAACGGAAATTCAGCGTCATCGTGACTCGCTAGCCATATTTAACAGAACCTGAACACTTACCAGCATTGCAGGTAAAGCACAAAGAAACCCTTCACGAAGTCATAGATGCTGCGTCGAAACTCGTCCCCGCAGATATTCGTAGTGGATTGAAGTTGTGACCAAAGGATAGAAGAGAGCGGCTTGGACTTGAGAATGAAGGATCGTACTCTGGAATAAACCGGATCATGCTGATAAGCAGGTGCAGATCCCTTCTCGAGGTCATGGACAGTGATATCCTCGTCCGTGCCACGCTCCTCTTCCAGGTCGAACGCGAAATGATGACACAAGAATGTCAGGAGGGCCAGAATATGAATCATATTCAGCTAAAAATAACCCATGCATCAGTCTCTGAATTCAGATGTGCAGGTGATACCTACTTGCTTGCTTCCGACATCGTTAGCTGTCACTTTGGGATACTCTGCAGTATTCAGCGCCATGTCCAGCAACAGATTGGGTAGATCGAGCGGTATCCATGTATCGTAGTCGAACCTCCTATTGAGACCACGCTCTACTCCCGACTCTCGTATGACATCGTGGATCGCACGGACGAGGTCAAAACGTCGAGCGCGTCTGTGCGTGTAGTATTCTCGTAATCGCGTTATCGCCTCTTTGGGGGAGAATTTTGCTAGTGTGTACAGCTCGCTATATGAGCTCATGAGAATGCATATACCGAGGGCGATGATCAGGTGGGAATGATATGATATGAGCCAAGCTCGACGATATTCCAGTGAAAGTTGCAAGTCCAATGGAGCGCCGAGTCAACCCAGATCGCGCCTCCCTTGTTTGCACCTGTTAGAATTCAAAGCCTCCCGCCTGCCTCTCTGTGCATAAGAGTGACCATGGTTCTAATCGGATGCGATTGCGACTATGTCGAAATAGTATAAGTACGTGTAGCAGATGGTTGCGACAGTGAACGAGATGAGAGATCCACGAAATGAGACACGACAGAGACAAGGAGCGAAAAACAACTAGCACGGCATGGATACATAGGCGTTGCTCACAGGCAGAGTCCGTAATACACGCCTGCGCGAGCTCTACACGAAGACAACTTGACGCATGAACACATCGCTCATTGGTTGGCGCACTGCACCCGTGGTTCACCCTCGTCCTCCTCCATCGGCTCGTCGCCCTCTGCCCGCGTGCGCTGATCCTGATCCGGCTCGTCGAGGTCGACTTCCTCCAAAAGGACGTTCTTGCCGAACTTCTCCATCGCCTTCCGTGGTGGCAGAGCGCGCTCGAGGATCGGTATCGACTCGACGGGGATAGAGTCGGGGAACTTGACCGTGAACTTGACGATCATGTCGCCCGGCTCGTGATGTCGTTGTGATGGCATGCCCTGACCGGGAATCTTCTTGATGTCACCTAAAGGTACACACAACTCAGCAAACGCGCCGGTGCGAGAAGAGAAAGTGACGTACCGCTCTTGATGACATCGCCAGGAGGTATTGTCACGACCAGTGCACGGTCATCCAGATGCCGGATCGCAAATTGACCACCCGCCAACGCGGTCAGGATGTCAATCTCTACTTCGGTCTCGAGATCGTTGCCCTTGCGCTCGAATCGCTCGTGAGGCTTCTCTTCTACCACAATGATAACGTCTCCGGGCTCTACTCCGGGCGCCTGATCACTCTCGCGGTGGAAGGTGATCGTCTGGCCACCCTTCATACCCTTGTCTATGTGAACTTCGAGCATCTTCTTCTCTGTGACGACCTTCTTGCCGTTGCATTGCTTACACCGGTCCTTGGCGTTGATCACTTCGCCTGAGCCTTGACAATCCTCGCAAGGTTGTTGAATCTGCTGAATCATAGGACCCATCTGGCGAACCACGATGCGTACACCGCGACCACCGCACCGGTCGCATGACTTGACTGCACCATCCTTGCCCCCCTTTCCGTTACACTTGCCGCAGATGATGTTACGCGTAAGCGCGAGCTTGGACACCTTGCCCTTGTATAGGTCCTCGAGAGACACGGTGACGCGGTGTACGAGATCTTTGGTCTTGCGTGGGCCAGATGGACGTCCACCTCCGCCACCGAAGAAGCCTCCACCTCCAAACAGTTGGCTGAAGAGATCCTAGGAAAGGGCAGTGTGGTAAGCACAGACACCCGCAGTGATCGGAGACAAGACGCACCTGTGGGTCCATACCACCCATGCCCCCCGACTCGTTCAATCCGGCCTCGCCACGTCGATTGTAGATGTCGCGTTTTTGTGGATCAGAGAGGACTTCGTATCTGTGAGGTATTAGGATGGTTACGAATAGTATTAGGATGGTTACGAATACGGCTGCGCCACGGACACTTACGCATGCGTGACCTCCTTGAACAGCTCGGGGTCTCCGCCCTTGTCAGGGTGCAACCGCAATGCCCTAGCAGAGTACTGTGAGCTTCTGATGTATACGGAGTGAGTAAAGAAGGTACTTTTTGCGGTATGCTTTTTTCAGGTCAGTATCTGAAGCGAACGGCGACACCTCAAGAAGATCGTAGTATTTGCTGTAAATGGAAATAAATAAACGTGATCGACGAGTGCAGTCGCGGCACATACGTCTCTTTGATTTCTGGGGAGCTCATTTTGCTCTATGAGCCTTTGCTGGGAGGTCGTTAGGTGCGAGAGGTAGTCGTGGTGTATAATCAAGAGTGCGCGGGCGTGGTGAAGGCTTTGCAGATAAACGAGCGCGATTGGAAAGTGATGGAAGGTGCCCGAAGCTTCTGCCCTTTTCGACAGACAGTGCCCTTTTCCACGTGCACGCCCTTTTGCAGCCTTCCTCTGCCATTCCGCTGCACGAAAAAATAAAACAGACAGAAAAAAATAACAGGACAATGGCGAACATGCATGGCCATGGTCGCTGCTGATGGCACAAGAATATCTGGTGGGTGCGTGACCCAGAATGGAAAACCTTCGCGGTGACGAAATTATGGCCGGTTCCAGGTCTAGCCTTGGCTGCCACACCTCTTCAGTCTTTCTGCGTGAAGCTGAGGTCCTCGAATCAACTACCTAACAATGCCTACAGCCGCGGGTTCCTCGGCGCAACATGACGGTTGCGTATAAGCATCAGCCAGGGGTAGCGAAATTCATTCGCCGATTCGTACATTCCGCACGGTAATTCTCTTTCCATCTCGCAGCAACAATGTCATCAACAATGTTGAGCACCGTGCTTTTAGGTATCCCGGTCATGGCCCGGGTTTGCGCGTTGAGCTCGCCTAGTCGGCCTAGCTGTTTCGGGTCGCACAAAACGCGTCGCCGTCTCCCGCAGTGTCTGAAACCGTTGCTGAGTCTGATGTGATCGGTCCTATTTCGTGAGCATGTTGTACAGCCTGAACGCATCCGCGTTCGCGTACATTGTGGCAGGCCGGTAGGTTGTCGATGCCCTTCATAAGAGAGCGAGCGAACACGCCTAGCAAGAATACAAATCACCCTCATCCGACTCGGATCAAGTCCAACTATGTCTGCAACTATCCCCGTTCTTGTGGTCGGCGCAGGTCCTGCAGGGCTAGTGGCTGCTCTTACACTCGCACAAAGCGGGATTTCAGTCCGCATCATCGACAAGGACAGCGACTTCCACACAGGCTCTCGTGGGTTTGGCGTTCAGGTAAGCAGGACGAGATTCTACAGCACGGGAGGTTGACTCACACATTGCAGCCTCGCACCTATGAATTGTTCGAGACGTTGGGGATTTTGCCCGATATCAAGAAACATGCGACTCCCATTCCGACGTTCCGCGCCTATAAGCCAGGCTCGATGGAGGCAGTGAAGGAGTGGAACTTGTACCCTCCCAGGCAGCCGTGGCCTGACCGTCCTAACGTGAGTTGTCCGGTGAATTATCCATCGTTCATGCCCAGCTGACGCAGCCTGATGTATCAGGGTAATGGGCAATGCCTCAAGCAAGCAACACTTGAGGAGGTCTTGCGCGATCATCTCGCAAAGTACGGTATCCAAGTCGAGCTTTCCAAAGGTTTGATCGCCTTTGAGCAAGGCAAGAACAACGTTACTGCGACTCTTGCGATCTTCAAAGATGGCCAGCCCACCGAGCAGCGAGAGAAAGTGACTTGTGAATATCTCGTGGCGGGAGATGGCGCAAAAGGTACGTGGGGCACGTTCGGGCTCACGCGCGTTTTTGGCTCACGCTTGTGCTCAGGACCGACGAGGAAGATACTGGGCTTGACTTTTGCTGGCGAGACGCGCGACGCCGATGGTCAGGTGTGGGGCGACGTCGAGATTGATGGCCTGCCCAACGAGCACTGGCACGTCTGGGGTAACCCCGGAAAGTGGAGGTGAGAGACGGTCTCCTTCCATCAGCCCGAAAATACCTAATGTTTCGTAGTATCATCATACGTCCGTTGAACCCCGGCAGTGGCATGCGCTTCGGCTTCGGTATTACCTGCCAAGACTTCGACCCCGTCGACCTTGCCACCCATGAGGCTGCTGCAGAATTTATCCGCAAGGAGACACAGCTGGACTACCTCAAGTTCAGCAATTGGGAGTGGATTTCGTACTTCAAGTGAGCGATATTTACGCCGCGGTAGTCAACGTGAGTATTCATCACGGTGCACAGACCAAATATGCGCATGGTGAGCAAGTTCCATGAAGGGCGCGTGTGGATTATTGGAGGTACGCGCTCTGTGGCGTTTTGAAACGATTCACTTGCTGACTTGTATCAACTTTAGATGCTGCACAGTAAGCCACCTGTAATTATGGCGGTTGTAGCGCATCTGACATCCTTTTTAGCGTCCATTCTCCAACCGGTGGTCAAGGAATGAATACCAGTGTACAGGATGCTGTGAGTCAAGGTGTCATACACGCGTATCCATGTAGCTAATCGCAGTGTCCTCGAATTAGTGCAATATTGGTTGGAAGCTTTCCCTCGTACTGAAACGTCTCGCATCGCCCGCTCTGCTAGAGACCTTAGACGAGGAACGCCTTCCAGTCGTCACCCAGATGCTCGCCGCAACCAGCCAGCTCTACACTCACATGGTTTCGAGACTGAAGCCCAAAGAAGCCTCCGCTGCGGAGCAGGACGCGTCCGAGGACGACAAGAAGTCCGGCTGGTACCGCTGGCGCAACGACGCGCTCGAGCTGTACGGCGTGAACTACCGCTACAGCAGCGTTGTCCTCGAGGAGCGGGATGCGACGCCACTGGACAAGGACGACGCCCTGGCGCACGCGTATGCGGGCTATCCCGACGGAAGCAACCTACGGGCAGGCGACCGCGGCCCCGAAGCGCCAGGTTTGCTGCGAGACGAGAAGGAGACATCGCTGTTCAAGCTGTTCACGGTGACAAAACACACTGTGCTGGTCTTCGTGCCAAAAGGTGGCGAGAAGAATGTTGCGACGGTCACGGCCGCGCTGGCGAAGTACTCAGCAGACGTCGTAGAGCCGTTCTTCGTGGTCCGTCCTGGCTCTTCACTACACGGTTCGCAAGTCTTGTTCGACCGGGACGGATACGCACACGAGAACTACCATGTCAAGGAGGAGGCGGAAGATATCGTCATAGTTCGTCCCGATGGGTTCATAGGTGGCATCGTGAAGGACACAGCTGGAGTAGATCGTTATTTCTCAAAGGTTTTGGGTACCCATTAGCTGCCTCAACATAGTTTATATATGATCTTCTCGCTTTATACGTGGTCATGGAATTGTTGGACACGAGTTAGACCGTCTACATGCGAACCCGCACGTTCATTGAGCGCCCAAGCGCGCATCACTTGGACCTGGACTGCCACTTACTTTCACTCATCAACTTGCTCATGCTACGACATTCCATTTGACCTATTTATCTATGGCCATAAAAATGGCAGCGCCTTCAACCTCCCAGCGACCAGATCCCAGGACACTGACGACCCTGCCCGAGATACTTGCTTCGCTCTCTGCACTGGAATCTGAGGAAGCAGAGCTCTCCACCTCTTTGTCTGAGCTGCTCTCTGACAGAGAGCCAATCGTCAACTCCCTGACGCGTATTCAGTCTCTGGTGCCTCGTCTCAATGAACTATACAACGAAGCAACTCTTCTCTCGGGCACTGTGACCGCGACAGCGAAGACCGCTGATCGTGTTGGAGGACGTGTCCGGTCGCTGGACGAGGAGATGCGAAGGGTCAGAGAAGCGGGAGAGAGGGTTGGACAAGTTATGGAACTCAAGGTCTGTCTTGCATTCATGTGAACTTGCACGTTGGCTCAACCCATGCTGTGTCAGGCTTCATTGGCAGCATTGCAATCCGCAATGGAGACGCAAGACTGGGAGTCAGCGACCAGACACTGTGCCCGCGCGATGGCATTACCTCTGGACGTGACTTCCGGCCCTTTCGCAGAAACCGCAGTCGTTAGTCTCTCCGTGCTTCGCGTCATGTACGGTCCTCATGAACTGAATTCAGCCCACTGCAGAACGCCCACTCCCGCCGGCGCAGTCATTGCAGACTGCGCGAGAAGAACTGCTCAGTATATTCCGCCAGCAGTTCGAGAAAGCCTCTACGTCGCGCGATGCCGCGGCGACGAGTCGCTACTTCAAGCTGTTCCCTGCGATAGGCTGGGAAACCGAGGGACTGCAAGCATATGCATCGTTCGTAGTTGATCTAGTCAAAGTACGCGCCCCCGCGTCGGCTAAGAGTATGTACCACTTAATTCGCACGAATGAATGCTTACTCACATTGACTTTCCAGCGTCCTCCCCGCTTTACTATATCACGGCCCTCACCGCACTCTTCGAAAATATTGCTATGATCGTCGATCAGCACCAACCTGTAGTAGAGAAATACTATGGTCCAGGAAAGATGACCAGTGTAGTCGAACGGCTTCTGGAGGAGTCGGACCGGGTCACGAAGAGTCTAGTTGAAGGCTGGGAGGAAGAGAGGGCGATGAGGCGGAAGGTTAGCTCAATCCCAGTGCACACCATGCAAACGTAGAGAAGCTCATGACATCCCCAGCTCTCTGAAACTGCCAACACCAACTTTCAGACGCTTGGAACCACTGCGGCCATGCGAAGAACAGCATCACACGCAGGTGGTGGTGCGGAAGAGGATAACGTCGACGCTCGAGAGGTCGACAAGGTACTCACGGAAGTGTCAAGCATGGCAGGGCGATGGAGTTTGTTCCGTAAATTCTTGTACGAGCGACTAAAAGTGAGTCCTCTCAAGGGCCTTCAATACGAGGAACTGACCGTGTTTGTAGGACGGGTCGGACACGGACATCGAAGACCAGGATGATGCAACAACCGAGGCAAACGACCGTCCTGTTCCTTCGCCAAAAGCTGTGAAACGTAACACAAACACAGATGGACAACAGGATGAAGAGCAGGAGTTGCCCGAAGTTTTGAAAGCGGTCGAAGCTTCAGCGTCACGCAGGCTGTTCGAAAAGACCCTGAACACCTACTATATACCCCTCGAGGTGTGGTACATGCGTACCATCATTGACAAGGTTTGCCTGTGGCGACATGTTATCCTCATTGTTCTAACTCGCCGTGACTGTATAGGCGCATCAGCTCTCGAGACCTGACTTGACCCAACTGCCTGCCACTACCACCACGCCAGATGATGCCTTCTACATCCTCAAGATTGTATTGTCTCGACTGCTATCCACAGGCAGTGTAATTATCGTGCAGGAGGCATCTGAAATTTTGCGCGACGTGATGGACCGTGACTATGCCGGTGTCATCAAGAAAAAGCTGGACGACGTTTACCGCACAGGCGGTGCTGGCTCTGCGCCGAGGAGCGAGAAAGAGAGCAGGCAGGCCTTCATTGTGGGTTGTCCAAATCGTCGCACTTGTTCTACACTCATTATAACCCGTAGATATTGTTGAACGATCTTGAGCTTTCCTCTCTCCACATGGAACGTCTCATCAGAGATCTGTGTTCCTCGACGATGATCTCGCAGAACTTCCTGGAAGACGAGGCAGAGTCTGCGAAAACCAGCATCTCGTCGTTCACCAATCTGGTCCCTCGCTTCCGCTCGACGTTGAGGGTAAGCATGAATGAAAGCGATCGCGCTATATGCTCACTTCTTTGCGTAGGCGGGCATAGAGCAACTCTTCAACCAACTTCTGCGACCGAAGCTGCGCATGTTTATCCCCGATGTTTACAAGGACCTCTCGTATGTACTCGATGACGATGCATACGCCGCGGCAGAGTACAACGATGTTGTCCGGAAGCGTTTCATCAAGGCATGGGAAGGCCTGGTCGAAGGCTACAAGGTCAGCTTTCGATCTATCGGCACGACTCGCATAATATTGATAGCTACGTCAGGACATCTTTACGGAGAATAACTTCCGTTTATTCTTTGGTCTTGCACTTGACGTGCTCGTACGGCCATGGGAAAAGTTCGTGATGGCGCTCAAATACAGCGAGGTATGTTGTGCAGTGCCGTGAACTATCGGAAAATCTGAAATTGTCCTGACAGCTTGGCGCGATTCGTTTTGACCGGGATCTGCGAGCTGTCACCACGTACCTGTCGTCACAAACGGCCTTTGGCGACGTTCGAGAGAAGTTCGTTCGATTGCAGCAAATCTCGACATTGTTGAATTTGGACTCGGTGCGTCGTTCTTTTGCAGCGCTGTCTTGTGCTCTGCCAATCATCACACAACAGGAGGAGGACGTGGAAGAGTTCTATAACAGCTCGGGCATTGCATGGAAGCTTAACGAGGCGGAGGCTCGTCTCGTAGCAGGTCTCCGAGTCTAAGTGCTCAGCGTTCAACTTCGATCATATACCCCACCTATATATTGCTTTACGGAACGACCCATGGCTATGCCACCGTTCATGAACTTACATCAGGGAGGATAGCGTACGAGGGTATCTGTCGTGCAGTGACTGCGCCATCTAACCACGCCGTAGAGCATCCAGCCGCGCTTGGAGAGTATCTTCGTCGGACATGCCACCGCCGCTGTCGCCTCCGCTGCCGCCAGATGGATGTGAAGGGCCTCCTTCTCCCACAGCGACGGCTTGTTTCGGTTCCGTGAGCGATGAAGAGACCGCAATTCCCGTTGGAGCCTCGCCGAGCTGGGGGAGAGTGAGTACGACGCTCCGGAGGGATATGTGGCGCTGCACTCACCTGCTGGGAGAGATCGACACCAATCTCGTCGAGTACTTGTTTCAGGATCTTGTCTCCCTCCTCTTCCTCGTCTTCGAGACCTTCATCCATGACATCGTCGACAGCGTCTGACATCATCTCTTCCTTCATGTCCATGGTTGCGCTTTCCTTCTCGAACTCGTTCATGATGCGTTGAATTTGAGGAAGGTTGAGTCCGCGATTCATGGCTCCCATTGCCTGCGCCACGAACATACGAAAGCTTAGTCGACAGCAAGTATAGAGATATTGGTGAACGCACCCGCGTCGCGCCCCGCATCGCTTCGGCCATTTGCTGGTTGCTCCGCAAGGTCTGTATCCGCAAACCTACTGCTTGAAGTTGGGTGCGCATCTGGTAGAACTTCTGCGTGTATCGCCGCGTACGCACAAGGTCCTTGGCCATGACTTTACATGCGTTCTGCGAGCAGTGTCTCATTAGCGGCCGCCCGCAACTCGCATGATGTCTGAACGTACAAGTTGACCAGCTTTCGCGCTCTTCTTGATATCGGCGACCAGTTTCTTCTCCTGCTGCTCCAGCTTTGTCCGCTCGCGGTCGAGCTCGCGCTGCGCCTTTGCGAGGGCGCGCTGGTGCTGCCGCAGTCGCTCAGCAGGGGTCACTGTCCGCCCAAAGAGGGTTTCCTAGATATTATTATGACTTGGGAACAAACGTTCAACGTGGGATGCATGCGCACAATGATGTTCATTGGTGTAGACCCGCTGGGTACGACTTGAACGGCAAAGATGATGGGGTGTAGAGGGAGAGAGACGAGACGCCCTTGATTGCGCCGCTTTCACCTCGACCATCACCTGGACTGCGTACCTTCCTCGCTTGAAACCACGAACTCCCTTTCAGCTGCGCAGCTCGCTGGTTTATCATGTCCTTACCATCCATCGGTGCTCACTGTTCACTCGAACGATGTCATGTGAATGATTTTCTCCCCATACGCTGTAGCTGTGACCACTTGTTCTGCAAGGAGCATATCTCGCCTGAAGCGCACTCGTGTCCTCTTTTGCAGGACGTTCGACCGCTCACGGAATTCTCGAAGAAGCTGGAGCGGTGTGCTGCAGACAAATGCAACAAACCGAGCCTGGAAGCCTTTATCGCCGACAGCGACAAGACGGAGGGAAGGACACCCGCGGTTTGCGAAAGATGCAAACTGGCATTCTGCGCAGTGTGTGTACCTCTCTCACGTACGCGTCGAGGCTACTTCACGCCGTTCTAGGCATCGACAACCAGCATCTCACGCGTGCCAGGGCGTCGATTTATTGCAGCCCGGCACCAAGAATGCAGCTGGACGCGCTCTGCTCGCGAAGATGTTTCCAAGCACGCCTCAATCTACAACCGCTTCAACTTCGGAAACTGAGAGTAAGGCTGTTCCAGCAAAGCGAAAAGCAGCAGCTTCTTCCAATCCCAAGAAAGCGGCTCAGATACGTCAGGTTGAGCTCATGAAGATGCGCCATCGGGCGCAACCCGGTGACCCGAAGGACAAGGACAAACACGTTCCCATCGACCAGAAGCTGCACGCCAAAGTCCGCGTCGAGGACAAAGATGGAGAAAAGACGTTCTGGTTCAGAAAGGTACATTTGTAACGATTCCGTTCAAGTCCTTTGCTACAGTCGAGTGTTGCAGAGCATGAGCACCGGGAAGGCCCTAGACCTGCTATCTTCGCAGTTCAACGTCTCATCTGACATTACGGTAAGCTTGATATCAGTGCTCTCGACGTTGCTCATGGTCCCTCAGCCCCTTCAGCTCATCCTTCGCGGGTCTGTCGAACTGGCAGACGGCGTCGTTCTTCGCAACGACGAAGCACTATCTGCGCAAATTGAAGACGGCGCGACCCTGATCATTAGACAACTTGCTAGTGCGCCTGGCGCAGCATAATCAGCGCATATGTACAATCAATACGATGTCCCTCTTCCAAACCGCCGCGAAGAAGCTAAAATCCGTCCGGTATAGTGGCGAGCGCAACAACCTCAACCAATATGCTCTGACGCGGCATTCTTGCATGCCGACACTTGTGAAGGACAACTTTCCCAACGTGAGCACAATATCTGCGCGTACTTACTACTCTACGGCTTCCTATGTGCAAGATGGCGCAAGGACGATGCGCGCTAAATGCAACAATTACGTAATTGCGTTTAAAGACTTAACAAAAATGTTATGTAATTCCTTTAGTTAATTAATTAAAATATTTTAATAACCTAGATATAGATTCAATATTGTATTACGTAATTAAATAAAATTAATTACGTAAAATAATTCTGCTCCTGAGAGGGTCGAACTCTCGACCTTCCGATGCCGCTGACGTAACTGTAATTACGTAATAACAGTCGGACGCTGTAACCAACTCAGCCAAGGAGCATGGCTTGAGTAGGAAATATACATATGAAGTGTCATCAACTTCGGGCGCCGGGCAGCTTCTATAAGCGCTCGACGAGAGGGCGCGCGCCTGCCAGTTTGGGCGACGAGCAGACCGTCAAGTGCTCCGTCAAGTGCTCCGGGCAGACCCTCGAACGCTCCTTCTGCTCGTGTTTTGTCGCCATGGGTGCGAGCCAGTCCAGGTCGGACACAGACGAAAAGGTCTTCTACTCAGACACCCCCATACAGGCATGTCCTCATCTCTGCTTCCGTCCCGAGCGTTCACGAACGCGACCTCAGTTCTCCGCAGATGTTGTGAACCACTTGGCGGATAACGTGGCGTCGCCGGAGCCCACACCAGAACGACAGGCGAGCATCGATGCTCAGATTCGCTCGCGCATACATTCCGAGCTGGAGCACCTCCGTCAGGAGGAGGACCAGGTAAGGGAGGAGATAGAACGCGCGTTGGAGAAGGAGAACCTCGACAAGGAACGCGCAATGGCGGGCGACGAGGGCGAGGCGGATGCCGCGGGTGGTGTCAAGAGCAGCGCCGCGTTGATGGGTGACTTGGAGGAGGTCCGGCAGAAGATCGAAAGGTTCCAGTCGCGACGAGCACTCACAGAGTTCCCCGAGGTGCAGGCAAAGAGCGACGCCGTTGTCAACTGCTATAGGCGAGCCCCGACTCTTGGATTCCCCAAGTCGTCTGCCCTGACGTTCATCTAGATCGAATCCTACGACTACCCTCAACTGCTGGAGGGAAGTCGCCGAGTTCAAGGCCTCGGTTGCCGGCGTAGAACAGGTGCGGTTTCTAATTTAGCCGTGTGGCGTCGCTCATGCTCCTGCTTGCAGCATTATATAAATTCGCTGCGGTCATA
This sequence comes from Ceriporiopsis andreanae CBS 279.92, assembly GCA_001969225.1. Classification (NCBI taxonomy): domain Eukaryota; kingdom Fungi; phylum Basidiomycota; class Agaricomycetes; order Polyporales; family Meruliaceae; genus Ceriporiopsis; species Ceriporiopsis andreanae. The sequence goes on along the minus strand of ALYI01004010.1, from coordinate 10,731 downwards.
GTATGTAGTATATCCTCGTGATATCCAGACTTTTCATTAGAAAGCGTGCCCAAACAACTACAGGGACTGTCATGTCCCGGGTACAGTAAGTATACACGAAGTGACCCATAAAAGTACGTGAACCGTCATATATACTTCCAGGCAACCGTCAAAGCAAGTGTCGTCAAAGCAAATGTCGTCAAGGCGTAAACTGTCCAGAAAGAGAACGGGAGAGTCCGCAACACAGTCTACTGACTAACGTCTCTAGACTTGTCGTACTACTCACTGTCTGTGGATCATCATCGTGCAAGTCCAATGGGTGCGTCCAAATTGTCGCTCTGAATTTGGAGGTATGCTGACCCTGTGCTGATCTGCGATAGCCGGTTCATCTCGTCCGAGACTGCAGTAGAATGTCTCCCCGACCGACGATAGCCCGCAGATAGAGGTCGGCGTGGGTCCAGCCGCCCCAGCGCCGCCATGATCAGACTCGAGGGCGCCCGCACCTGGTGCTCCTCCCCGCTCTGCGCCGAGTACATCGAAATGCTGCTCACCGTCGAGCTCTTGTGCTCGAGGTGGGGCGGCACAGGTGGCGGAGGGCCGCGGTCTGTCGTGGGTGAACGCTCCAGCCACGGCGTCGACTGGTTGCTCTCGACTCGCGCGAGCAGTACAGGTGGTGGCGGGACGACGTCCTTCGCGGACACGCTGCGCGATAGCGGACTGGACCGTGGTTTTGGGGTCGGTTTGCGCGCGAGGCGCGGTTCCGCAGCGGTGACATGCGCTTTCTCTGCAGATGATTGTCGGTTGACTTTGTACCCGTAGCAGAGGTCATAACGTACCCTCCGGGGTCTTTTCGCTCACAGCTTTCTCCTTGCCCTTCCCTTTGTCAACCAAAGGCGCACCATGCGACGCAAACTTGACCTTGCGCTCGTGCTCGCGCCGGTAGAACGACGGCTTATAGCTCGTGTAGTTGTGCACCAAGGTCGACGCGTTTTGGCGGGTGTTCTCGCGTAGCTGCAAGAAGGCGAACTGCAGGAGTGCATCAGCAGCGTCCATCGATCCCGGGTAGCGCACGCACGGTCTCTTTCTTCTCCTCGTCCTCCTTGTGTTTGATCGACCGCCCCCACAGGTGCCAGACCAGCACAGCCGCTATCGCCAGGAAGATGCCGGCTGCAGCTCCCCCTGCTATGGCCGCAATGGGCACATCCGAGGGGCTGCTCGCCGGGGCTGGTGCAGCGCTCGCGGAGGCGCTGGGGTATATGGTCGTGGTGATGATCGCCACCGGCGCTGGACCCGCGTCTGGCGTATCGGTATTCGACGGCGGCGGGGACGTGTGTGCCACGGACTGCGACATCTGCCCACGGTGCCCCTCTGTGGGACGGCGAGCGAGGCAGGGGTGGTGGTGGGAAGGAGCGAAGTCCGCCTATGTACGGCGTCCGTTCTGCAAGAACTTTCGTGGTGATTCCCCCGCGTGCACGGCGTTCGTCGTCCGCACTCACGCTCAATCCACGCGAAGTAAATAACATCGCTGCTATTGATGCCTCGTGGCCTCGGTATGTATTGCCACAGTGCCTTACAGGACATACCGGGCCACGAGAAGCGTGATGTAGGTTAGAGGGCCCAGCTCTCGCGCAGGGCGAGGCGCAGCCCTGCGAGTATGTTATCCCACTCCACGGTACTACGGCGATACTGCCGGCTCAGGCAATCGCAGCGACCGTGGCCGGCCACCGCACCCACTCGAACTAAGCGCAATGTGCGTAAAAGCAGGTAAAATCCTCTCATGCAAGTCAACGTACAAAACATACGACAGGTTCTATCAAGCGTCGTCCATCTCGGCAAGCGCGGCCTCGTTCAACGCCTCTGCTTCCGCCATCAGCTTGTCTTCCATTGTCGTGATACGTGCCTCCGCCTCGCGCCGTTCGCTCTCGAGCTCCGCATACCGGCCCTGCAGCGCCTGCTCCCGCCTCTCCAGCTTCTCCACCTCCTCCTTGAGCGCCGCCACCCTGACCGGGCCCGTCGCAGACTCGTTCGCGCGGAGACTGGAGAAACTCTCGTACTCGATCTGGGTCTTCTGCAGCTCGTCGAATCCGTCCACGACGCGCTTGACGAGGGCCTTGGACCGCGCCTGGTAGCCCCCGAGCGTGACGTTCAGCTTCTTCTCAGCCTTGGCCGCCCGTTGCGCCTCCTTGCTCATAGCCTCGCGGCTGTCGTTCAGCTGCGCGGAGAGGCCGTCGATCCGGGCCTCGGGCGACAGCGTCTCCGGGTCAACCCAGCTGCGCCGCGCGGCGTCGAACGCGAGTCGCGGCCGGATGCTGGCCCAGAACGCGTCGTCATCGACGTCCTCCTGTAACGCGATCGCACGCAGGCCCTCCTTGAGCTGCTCGGCGTTCGCGTCGGGGTAGCCGAGCGCGGCGGCGAGTTCACGCTGAATTTCATCTCGCGCGCTGTTGACGTCGTCGTCCCCGGGAATCTCGTACGTCGAGCGCGTGCTGCCGGGATGGGCGGTGCCTGGCAGCGGGTGCGCGATGGCGTCATGCTGCAGAATGTCCGCGAGTTCCTTGTTGATCAGTTGTGTCGCGTCGTCGGGTGCGTCCGCCTCGGAAATGTTGAGTCGTTGCAGCAAGCCGTCGACATCGACGTTCGGAGGTCTCGGAAGTCCGCGCTGTACGGCCTGTGTCCGTCTTGCTAGCGCCTTGCGTTCCTCTTCTTCCCTGATCCGCTTCAGCCGCGCCTCGCGTTCGGACGCGTCTTCTTCCACCTCGATGTGTCCGTCCTCCATCTCCTCGTCCTCTTCTGGTACGAGGAGCTCGAAGTTGTTCTCTGGTTTTGGCAAACTCCGGAAACCCGCCTGCAGCTCCCGCTTCGCCGAGGACATACGTATCCTCTGCTCCCGTGGTGTGTCACCGACCACTGAAAAACTGTCCTCAGGGTTGATGCTCAGGTTATCACGCATGGGCGTGCGGAACGGTGTGGCGCCGACCCTGGACGTAACATCTGTCCGTGGCGTCGCGGCTACGTCCGTCGCACCATTGTTCATGGGCGTTGCGAGCGGATTAGGCGTGAAGGCAACTTGATGGCGGGGAGTAGCGCCCTCGAAACCCGTGCCTCCAGCTGGACCAGCATGCATGGGCGTATTCTCCTCTCCAAGGAGCGGCGTCTGCGCGATGGTCATGTTCCGCAGATTGCGAGCCTCGGACATCACATTGTCATCTAGGGACATCTGTCAGTGAACTGCCGCCACAACGCAAAGATTGAGAAAACGCACATTGGGGCGCGGTCCGGGGCGTCCGTGCCATCCTCGCCTTCTCGAGACCCTCGTAGTCACTCAATAGCCTTTCCGTCGCCTCCGAACCGCCGGCTACCAGGGCCTTCGCTTCTTCGCTCGCCTGCCCAATCTTCACGATCTCCTCGAGCTCGACCTCCCCGACCTGCGCGGGGGGCAGCATGAGCTTCCGCCGCCGCCCGATCGACTCCGCCTCCTTCAGCTTCTGGATCTGAGCGTCTCGCGCCGCGACGAACTTGGTTTGATGAGGCGCGGCGTTCTCGCCTTCCTTGCCACGGCGCTGCCGCTTCTTGCGCTCGGCTTCCTCTTCCTCCGGCTTTCGCTTGTTCTCTAGTCGCCGAAGGGTCTGCCCGACGGGGGCTGTGGTCGCACGGGCCTGCTCGTCGGCAGTGTCGTAGAAGCCCGGGGCCGGCTTCTTTTCAAAGGGAATGTCTGTGTTGTACTACGAAGCGGTTAGCTACGTGACAGTTAATAGCGGGAAGAAAAGCAAACGCACGTCCATGCCTTTCTTCTTGGTCTTGTGACGCATGCTGCACGGAGAGTCAATATGTGATCCGACATAGTAGTACAACCACGTACATGATGCCTGCCGCCTTCAATTCCCGCTTCTTCTGCAGCACTGCGAGGCGACGCGCCTCCTCGAGCTGCCGCTCCCGCGCCTTCCGCTTAGCCTTCTTGCCCTGCGTATTCGCGAGGCGCGCACGCGCCTCCGACAGCATCTCCTTTTCTGCATAACAGTCAAAGAGTCAAATTCCACCCTCAACGGCGCGAGCAGACAATCAACACGCACCGTCCTCGTCCATGTCGATCGGATCCGGCCGCGCGGGCTTCGTCTCGGGATCAGGGTCGATCTCGCCCGGGCGCAGCCGCCGCACGTCGTCCGCGCTGGGGCCCGCCTCCCCGCCGGGCCCCGCGAGGCCGAGCTCCTCGTTCTCCTTCACCTCCGCCTCGTCGAGCAGCTTTTGGTACCGCTCGAGGCACTGCGTCGCCGTGCGTCCCACGATGGGCGCGATGGTGCGCCATTGCGTGGGCATCAGCTTGGCGAGGTGCAGCAGCTTCTCGTCTTCCGTCTACGAGTGGCCATGTTAGAGGAAGAGAATATTGCGGAGGGAGTCAGGGCGCACCTTTGACCATTCGGTCTTCTTGATTGACGGGTCGAGCCATTCGTACCACCGTGCCTTGCATTGCTTGGGGGTCTTCCGGACGAGGAGCGAGGAGATACGTGCCCTGCATTATGGGTCGTCAGTACTTGCAACAAGGGCCGAGGTGTAGTCACACACCATTGATTCTTGCCATATTTTGCAATAGCTGCCTTCAATACCTCGTCCTCCGTGTTCTATAACCGCAAACCGTCAGCATAGTAGTCCGTAGGTCTTGACATCATTCCGTACCTTCCAGACACCTGTGTCGAAACCCGTAAGTCAATGGCACGTTATGAACTATCAAATATTACTGACCTCCTTTGATAATAATTCGCACCATGATTTCAGCACGAGTTGAAAGGAGATGGGAGGCGTGAGCTCGTCGTGGTGGTCGACGTCGCGTAAGGCAGCGACCAACCAGAAGCGCGGACCTCTGTCTTGCTTAGTCAGCTCGCTGTTTGCCGGCGGAGTTCGAACGTGACAGGAAAGGCAACTCTAGTGATGCGCCGCAGTGGTTGGTTGGACGCGCCATTGTTCCCTCAACCTGTATGTTGCGCCGGCCTCGAAACCTAGATACAAATTACAAGGCGGTTCGTCTGATACAATACAGTGCTTACCGCCATGTCAATAGCAGCGCCAATCCGCCCATTGAACGGATAGCAGCTCATTTGTAGTAAGGCCGGAACCGTGCATTCAAGCTTGACGCAGTCTACAGACTGGGCGTGGTCTCGAACGATGTCTCCTGTATGAAGTGGCGGTCATTGCTGGCTTCCCTGGCTTCTAGACATGGACCAATGAGGGCCGCTGCGATCGCCGCAATACGCCCGACATGGGCACGACTAAAGCTCTAATGTCTCTCACCCCACGCTCACATCCACATCCACATTCACAGTTAATTCACAGTGTCATTACCTGCAGATGATAGGCTGTCGCGGTTCTTCTCTATGCGCACGAACGCCACCCCGATTGGAGGGCTGACGCGGTGCGCCGCTATTTTCTCTCTATCTGCTGGTCCTCGATCTGACTGAAAATAGCGCAGAACGTGTGCGCGATGTGCTCTATGCCTGATGTCATCCCGCAGACTGAGCGTGAGGGTGTGTGCGTCCGTGCGCCACATGTTCGCGGGATCTTCTATGCGGTGCTGATTTGGGGCGGGGAGCGACAGCCAGGGCCATGACGGTGCTGCCCACAGCTGGAGGAACCGCGACGCGACACCACGATGTATCGGTTTATTTTTATTTCTGTGCTTGCCCATATCCTAGAGCTCGCTGCTCGCTCCATACCTCTATGAACATTTTCCACCCAGCTGCAGCTTGAACAGGACATGCCACAGTCCCCTGCGTATCCCTGCTATTCTAGCTGCGCCACCCTCGGGCCACTTGCCCGCCACGAGGACGTGTTCTTCCTGCCCCAGCCGCCCTGGGCACGCAAGCGGGGGATCGTCGCCCGCAATACTGCAGGTATAGATCCCGCGTCCGGCGTGCGCGTATCATTGACATAGCATCATGCGCACGCAGCCCGCCTTCTCGAATTCCCGCTCGCCCTCCTGACCGTTCCTCCGCAAACGGTCGGCGGCAGCATCCTGGCTGTCGCGCGCGCGGCTGGGCGTGCAGAGATCGACGCCGAAATGACAATACTCGTGACAGGGACGGTGACGGTGACGGTAGAATAGATTGCATTGCACAGGTGCACAGGTCGCCGGGAAGGCTAAAGCTAGGTTACAGGGTCAATGTGGTCGCTACAGGCTGGTCTGGGTCGCGCACGATCTGTCCGCAGTGGCAGACGACGTGGGGCCGTGGGTGCGCCCCCGTGCCAGTCCTCCGCATCCCCATTCTGCCTTTAATATGTCCTGTGCGCTGGGGGATAGAATACCGGCGCGGCCCCTGGACGACTTGCCGTGTTCAGCCTGAGGTGCGCGGGCAGATATAGTGGCTTCGTCGCAGCGATCGTGCGTCCTCCGCCGTAGCTTCTGGGTTCGAGCCCCTCCCACAGGCCGTTGATATGAGGACGCATCGATGAGATCACCCATTCAGTGCCCAGCCGGCCGCCTTCCGCGTGAGAACGCGACGCGAGAATTCACGCTGCTCCCGTCGCCGGTGCCCTCGCGAGCAGCCTGCCTGCCCTGGGACGACGGCCGCGGCGCGCGTGAAACGTTGCCCGCCGCGCGTGCAGGACAGTGTGCGATTGGAGCGGGGCGGGAGCCGCGCTGTCTCGGGCGCGCTGTTGCGTGTTCTCGGCGAGCCTGCAACCATATCGGACAGCGTTTCGCATGCGGTAGGTGCGGCGCACGACCCTGGCTGCGTTTCCTGTATTCGAAATGGGGGGTCACCGGTTCTGGGGCACGAATAGAATATTTGGCGTTTCCCGCGGAGGCTGCGAACGCGGCAGATGGGGGCACGTCGGACCTGTGATGCCCCGCCAAGAGGAGGCGAGTGCGGTTTGGGTTTTGCGACTGACTGGATGCGTTCGTCCGTGCACGCGCATGGTGTGCTGGCAACAGCGCGGTGTGTGTTCGCATCTTGGAGAATCAAAGCGTAGGGACGTGCAATCACCGATTCGTGGACCGCCACTACAAATGTCTGAGATTGAACTATGTAAGACGCCGACGGTTCGGTGACATTACAAAGATGTGGTCGGGTACCAAAGAGATCAGGGAAGCAAATGCGAGAGCGCTGACGGTACTGGTGCCGCGCTTGGCAGCAAGGGGCCGGTAAAATATACACCGGGGAGGGCGAAGGCCGCCTCGCCTGGCTGTGGCGAGACGCGAAGAGGATCAGGCTCTTCGATCGCGAGAGCCAGGCCGACGCGCGAGGGTGCGCTATGTTTGCGGTAGGTTTGAATTGCAGCTGGGAGACGGCGGCGGCTGATATGTGACAATGTTGTACTCGCGATGGAGGGCGCGCGAGAGTGTTTGTTTGTTTCCGAAACTCTAAAGGTACGAGGCGAAAGCTGTGACTCGTTTCCAAGGGTGGGCACCGGAGGATTGACGAACCCATTTGGGAGATGCGAGGCGCCGAGGAGAGGACGAGTTTCGGCAGTACGGATGAGCACGTATCAAGTGGCGAGCTGGGCGTGAGACACGGCCCCGGAGATGAAAGAGAGTGTGTTTGGGTACGAAAGGGATGGGCGAGAGTGCGACCAGAGCCGGTGTCTAACGGAGGGAGGGTGGCGAGAGGAGGGGTGGAGGAGAGCCTCCTCGCCTACGGCCACCAAGTGATTGCCGGGCGTCTCCCACGTCGGCGACATCTCCGGTAAATTCATAATGGGCGCCAGGAGCGTGACCGGAGTCACGCGTCTACACCCCGGATGCGGCAATCGCAGGCGATGGCGTTGATGGCCGGGGCGTGTGTGACAATATTCTGTGACCTCGCCGGTTAATTAGGTGTATTAATCGCCGCGCTGCCCCCTCTGAGGCCTCTCGCACGCTCTCAGTGCTACTCTCTCTCTTAAGTACCCCCACTCCGTCCATCCTCGGTCTCCCTCCTCCCTCGTCCTCCCCGCCTCCAGGTCGCTCACCATCCTCCTCGCCGGCCCATTTTCTTGTTCCCGCTTTCTTGATCCCCGCACCGTTCGCGCACCGCTCGCTAAAGCGTTCTCCGCGACCAGGATGGACTCGCCCCAGGTCGCCTCCCAGTCAACACCAGCCGCATCCCCAGACGTCCCTCCAAAGTCGCCCACAGACTCAAAGGCAGCGTACGCACTCCCCCGCTCACACAGCGCGTCCCGGCGTTCTAACCGCACACGCTTCTATCTCCCAGTGCTAAAGCTCCCGTGGTCCGGGGTGCCAGGGCATGCACCGTCTGCAGGGCGGCAAAGGTAGGCGCACCCGCGCACTCGTCCCACCCGCGTGCATCTGTTAAACTCGCCCGTTAGATGAAATGTGTCGGGGCCGAAGACGGTCAGGCCTGTCAGCGCTGCAAGCGGTCGGGCTCTGAGTGAGTACCCGCTGCGATCCCGTTATCGCCGTCTCTCATTCCCCGCAGATGCGTCTTTGAAAAACACCGTCGAGGGCGAAAGCCGGGCTCAAAGTACGTCGCCTGCATCGCTACTCACTCGACACCCCGCTCATGACACTCCCAGATTATCAGAGGCGTCAAAGATGCTTCGCCGCCTTGAGAAAGGCTTGAACACCGCCAAACTCAAATCACAGAGCAACGAGTCCATGTCCCTGCCGTTCTCACCAGACTCCCGCGCCGGCGACCGCTTCCCCAACAACGAACTCCCACCACTCAACCTCCCACCCGACTATGACGGCGGTCTTCCCGTGGGAGGGGCCGGCCGCTCTCACCATGAGGACGAGGATGATGATCCCGAGAAGACTGATGAAGCTTTCCCGTTCCCCGCCAAACTGATACAGAAGGAACGTAACTCTTCGTTCTTCAAGACGATCCTAAACCCGGAGCCCGCGTACGAGCCCGCAGGCTCCAAGACCGCGTCGGAGCGCAGTTACACTGTTGAAACCCAGCGCCAACCCACACCTCCCGCTGCTCGCACCAGCTCGCCGGTCAGCACTGTCTTGACGGTGCCTGGCCTCGATGATCCTGTCGCTGCCGGTATCATTGATGAAGCTCACGCCGGTGTTCTCTTCGATCTTTTCTTCCTGCGCTTGAACCCCTTCATCAACCTGTTTGACCCGGCACTCCACACGATGAAATACGTGCGAGCTCGTTGCCCGTTCCTCTTTACTACAATCATCATGGCCTGCTGCAAATTCTTTGAGATGGACCACTACAAGAAAGTCCGCGAGCTCGCCAATCAATTCGCCGTTCGCGCCTTTGCGGACGGATGGAAGCGCGTCGAGGTGTGCCAGGCGTTCGCCTGCCTCACGTACTGGAAAGAGCCCGAGGAGCAGCGTACGTGGACGTACATCGGGTACGCGTGCCGCATGGCGGTCGAGCTGGGACTGAACCGCTACATCGGCAAACGCCCCGCGGAGGAGAGCGACCTGCAGCTGCGCGAGCGGCGCAACCGCGAGCGCACGTACCTCGTGCTCTTCGTGCACGACCGCAGCCTGAGCACGCAGACGGGCCGCCAGTGGATGCTGCCCGAGTGCGACCTCGTGCGGCACTCGATGACATGGCACGAGGAGGGCGGGTCGCCCATCCGTCCCGAGGACGTGATCCTCGCCGCGTTCGTGCAGCTCCGCCTCATCGCGTCGGAGACCACGGAGGTGTTCTACTCGCATAGGAGCATGGGCGGCACGACGCACGCCGACATGAACCACGACGTGCTCCTGCGCAACTGCAACGGCAAGCTCACGCAGTGGTCCGAGATGTGGGAGCGCGAGATGGTGAAAGGTGCGTATTCGGCCGCGTTGCGTCTCCCGTACTTTCTGACGACGTCGACGACTTGCAGCGAACGGCGAGAAGTTCCACTTTGCGTTCCTCAGCTTCTTCAGGCTGTATGTCCGGCTGTTCCTTAACAGCTTCGGCATTCAAGCGTCGATGTCTCCGGCAAGTTGACTCGTCCCCGCGCTCCCCACCTTTCATCTGACGGCAACCAACAGACCAGCCGAGCGTCGCCAAGTGTTCAGGCGCTTTCTGCGTGCTACACAAGCGCACTCGAGGAACTCCAGATCGTCACCAAGGATTTCGCTGGGATGTCGATGCTTGTACGTAAACTTGTTAGCCGACGGCGCAGCTTCTGATGATTTGCGCGCCCACAGCGCTACAGCCAGGAGTCGATCACGGTCATGACAGCGTATTCAGCGGTGTTCCTGCTTAGGGTGAGATATATCTGTGTGGCGAAAATATACGCGTGCTCATGGGTGCGGACAGTTGCTTCGCAGTTCTAACACCCTCGCAGAGCTGCATGAGGGCGCTACGGACGAGATTTACGAGCAGATCTCAAAGGCGGCGGAGGCGTACCAGGAGGCGTCGACGCTCTCCCCGACGTCGACCTCGGCGGCTCACCACGCACGCTTCCTTCGGAGCCTCGTTGCGAACGACATCTTCCGTGCGAAAGAGCGGCTGCAGCAGCAGCAGACGCAGCGCGCCGCTGAGGCCCGCGCTCAAGGTACGCCTCATTGACCGGAACCTTGTCCAGCCGCTTACCCCCGTCCGCCTATCTATAGCCCCGTACGCGCCCTACAGCCCCTCTGGCTCCCACACGCATTCGCCGCCCTCGCTGCACCCGGCTGTCATGGCGCAGAGCCAGAGTCAGGTGGTGGAGCAGGGCCGGGCGCACTATTACCCCAGCTCGCCGACCGTGCCAACGCCGCCGCTGAGCGCGCCCGGCCCGACGTACCCCGCGCACGCCCACGCGTCGCACGGCTCGGTGCGCGAGCCCGAGTTCCATGTCGCGCAGGGCGGCTACGGCGGGGGGGGGGGG
>ALYI01004009.1:0-15276 GCA_001969225.1 Ceriporiopsis andreanae CBS 279.92 | reverse complement strand
CCGACGAGCCGGGACAGTCTGTAGGCAAAATTTGGTCTGTACGACGCTACAAACGGCTATGGGAGGGCACCCATTCTGTCGCAGGCGCATCGTGACCTCACCCGCGTAGTGCGTTTATACACCGTTTGTACATGAGGTGCTCCACTTGGCGATTGCGCGCTTATATTTAGAGTTCTACGAACCATCTGGGACCCCGGATGCAGACCCTGTCAATCTTGAGGCTGCGGCGTTGTAAGTAACGCAGACAGATCAGGTCTTGCCCAAGCCCGTCCTAGTATCTGAAGGCTGTGCTGTAGGCTCCTAGGCATCCGGAGGGGTCAGTCTGAGCGTGGTGCTCAGCTGTAAGTACACGACGCGTCCTAGCAGTACGTTTAACACTTTTCCCGTCATTCCTGCAGTCCCTGGTAGTATATCGGCTAGTACACGCGCCTGTCATTCCTTAGGCCGCGCGAAAGCGGGGTTCGACTCCCCGCCAGGGAGAGATTTTTCATACACAGGTCTTGCGGCATCAGGTCTCACAGTCCCTATTTTTCGCTCTGTTTTCCCCAATTTTGAGTGCTGTCGTCGCGACGCTAGAAGAATGTGGCAAAATTGTACTAAGTCTAGGCGCCGAATAACCCTGTTTTCCCTTATTCCCTTCAAGACATATGACTCTTTAGCTCGTGTCTCATCTTCGTTCGACGAAAGCAACAGATGTATCCGAGGAAGATGAACGAAAATCGCACAGAATAGCTACTAAAGATTGACTAACGAGGAGACTATGCGACGAAAACACACCGCGTTCTTCTCGTGTTTGTATGCAAGGGTGCCCGCTTCCCATCATTCTGGTACAGAGAGCCCCGTTGTCTGCAGTGTGTCAGTCGTCAGAGAAGCGCAGGATGATCCTCAGTCAAGAAGACTGCTCGCCAAGGTGTCAAATTTCCCGAGAAAGATTCCGATGCGAGGACTCCAACCCTAGCTGACGAGTATGAACGCAGGTTATGTGGCCGCTGGTACATCGCGCCGAAATCGACCCAGCCCGGGCCCAACGTCCGCGAACGGATGTCGTGCGACAATGCGATGAAGACGCTCGACAGGCCCATTGTGTGACTGGTGCGCCGTCATACGCGATCCAGCGACTCCGGGTTAAAAGCCTACTCAGATAGCATACGCGAGAGAGTGTCGAGGGCGCGCCTTATTCGAACCTGTGAAGCTCGGTTGGCCCACCAAGGAAACTTGAATGTCCGTGTCAGACAACACATGGACCGAGAACTTAGAAGTATGACTTCGTTCGCCGGAAAAGTTTGAATTGGAAAAACTGAGATGGTATTATTACGCGCGCGCGAGGTTCGAAAGTATACGCCCAGAGGCAATGGCTATGTTAAGTGGTACAAACGGTCACGTCTCTTTGTGCTTCTTGAACTTCACTCCAAGAAATGGAGATGCGCCCTTTCGCGACATTGGCGGGGGAGGCAGATGTACAGGCGCTGCCAGCTGTGCTGCCGCCGCGACTGAAGGAGATGGTCGTTCTGGGAGTGAGTGATGGGGAAGCAGAGGAGCGGAGTGCTGAAGAGCACTGGGTGCCAAGGGAAGCGAGGGCAACGGTATAGCGTTCCTGGCTCGATGCGATTGAGCTTTGGTTCCTCCGGGAGGAGGAGGCGTACTGCCGAAGGTTGCCGCAGTCGTCAGCGGCTTTGGTGGCAGCGAGGGGTGCGCGACAAGCGATGAGGCGGGCCGTTCCAGCTGTCTCAGCTTGGCTTCCATCTTCGCAATCTTGTCTCCCGTGCTGTGAACGAGACGTCAGTACCTAAACCCTGAATGTATACCATGCTGCTCACGCGTCAGTCCGTCCAGCACCCACACTCTTTAGGAGACTCAATGTTGTCGGCTTGCCCATCTCATTCACGGCCCGCCTATGCCTCCCCGTAGCCATTGATGCTTGGTCGAGTGGCGCTTGGTGCGCAAAGGTGACGACAAGCTTTCTTCCCCGGAGAAGCTTGTCGTTTGCCATAGTTAGCGCCCGAGTGGCATCCTGCAGCGCAAACGGATATCAGCCTCATTCTGCAAACGACCTCCTGTCCCGAGCGTATCGCGGGCCAACTGAGCAGGAGCGATGTCAAATTACATGGGTACGTGGACATGGTAGACGAAGGACCCGGGATGAGCGAAGCTCAACACGAGGGAGGTAGGCGTGACGTACATCTTGATTGGCATACTCTATGAACGCATAGCCGCGGGGCTTCCCCTTCATCGCACCGGCCTTGTGGAAGAGAAAATCGAGCTTCGATATGTTTCCATACTTCGAAAAGACCTGGACAAGTGTATATCTAGGAGGGAGTTGAGCGACGTGCGGTTGCTTGCAGGATTGCTGCCACTGACTCATCTACGGTGGGGTGCAGGTTTCCGACGTACAATCGGTCCTTCAACAAGGGTCTTGGTTGCGACGGCAGAGGCGGAGAAGGCTCCGTGGACGTGGAAGCGACAGGGTAGGACAGATGCGAATCTGTCCCTGGAGTGGGTTGCTCCTGGCCTTGCATGAGTGGAAGTCCAGGACAAGATGCAATTGACGCCAAAGCCATTTGGCGAGCGCTTATTAGAGGCGCGCAAATCCCACCGAGACCCGACTGCAATTAGGCGACTCTTGACTTCACAATTCATGCAAATGAGGATTTTGCAGCTGGTGGTGACTCTACGTGTCAAAGTCTTTGGTTGACTGGGTCTCGAATATTTCTCTCCAATTTATACAGCCGAAAATGTGAGTGACACCGTTTCGAGCTCGATGAATTAATGACGGAGAGTAAGATACTACGCCAATTTGGAGCACAGGATACGACTAGTGGATGCGACTCTAACAAACGCGAGAGGAATGAGAATCCGTCACGAGGAATTGATACCTTGTTGCGGACGAGGGTATCGACGAGGTAAGACCAGTCCCAGCAGGGTAAAGATTATATTGAAAGGAAACGACCCGTAGATTCTGGCTGAAATACAGTGCAGATTAATTTGCCGTTCGTCGTTTGGAAACTAGAAAAAAAAATCCGTGGTGAGACAGGTGAAGATCGTCACGAACACGTGTTACTCACCGGAAGGATGACTTGGAACCTATTCGTCGTTGCTTTCCGCGTTAGACATCATGTCGTCCTCGTCGGTCAGCTCGTCCATGTCGCTCTCGACGAAGACCTTCTCAGACTCCTCTGCGCCAGACTGTTCACCATCGTTCTCCAGATCGCCTTCGCGCTGTGCTAGAATCTCCTGCTCGTCCTCAAAGAGCTTGTCGAGTATGGCGATCTTTTCCTCCGGATCTTTTGTGCGTCTCCAGAACTGTATCCGCCTCATGAAGCACGCGTGGAACGCGGCAGACTCGCGCAGGTCGCGGGCGTGGCGCTTCCCGAAGTTCCTCCGACCGCCTGTGCCAGATGCGTGGGTGCTCATGTGGCGCTTGAGCGCATCGTCGCGGGACTGGTAGATGCCGCAGGTAGGACAGAAGCAGTTCAAGGGCTTAAAGCTGATGCCAGCTCTGAAGGGGCACGAGGTTCGCATATGGCGCATGGGATCGCTAACACGTAGAAACGTGCTCGTGCAGCCCAAGTGTTGATATCCGCAAGGATGCCGCGTTTGCTTTTTGGTACCAGTCGTCGTCGTCTTCCGAGGTTTCTTTCGCGAAATAACTCCAGTACCTTTGGGTTTCGTGTGACCACATTTGCGGTCGCCTTTTTCTCTGCGCAGGTGGGGCAATGGACAATAGTCAGTGTCATCGCTATCGCTCATGTCGCACCGATCGACGTCCTCGACGTCTGAGATCTTGCCGGCGTCGTCATAGAAAGATAATGGAGGATATCTCTGACTCGACGGTCCTGCGACAGTTTGGGCTGGACTAGAGAGACGAGTGCTGCGTGTCTTGACAGCGGACAGAGCAGCGGCGGCCTTCGCTTCCTTGCGCTTGGCCGCGGTAGCTGCCTTGGCTTTACGTCTCTTCTTCGCCGGACGGGTAGGCTTGCGCTTAGTAGACGACGAAGCCTCAGCGGGGCCCGGTGATTTCGTCACAGCCGTACGTCTCGCGCGTGCACTCTTCGAGATACACGGTAAGACTTCCGTTACGGCGATCGATGAAGTCCGCAGCCTGGAGGCGTAAGTAGGCTCTTCAGGTGGCTCGATTGAGCGGCATGGTTCCGTGGCATGCGAAGGAGCTGCGACGAAAGCTTCGTTCGCTGAGGGGAACGAGGTGGCGGCGGCATGGCTGAAAGCGGGGGTAGAAGCACGCGTGGAAGCGTTCGAAAAGCCTTGGTAGCCATCAAAGCCATCCTGTAGAAAATCGTCAAAGAACGAAGCATAGGTTGCCTCGGGTTCCTGGACGGGTTCATAGGATATGGGAGGTGGGGCAATATCTGAGAGCCGTACACAGACTGACGCCCCCGAAAGTGTTTGGGTGGGGGACGATGAGAGATAAGCCGACGACGGCGATGACGATGGATACAGCGATGACGGGGAGGCCGACAAGAAAGGTGACGCCGAAGACAGGCTGTCTGGTGTCATGAAGGGGGTAGAATATGTAGACGGGGGCGGGGGTGCATGCTGGTGCGAAGGCGACCGGTACGCGCTCTCCTAGAGAGGGAAAGACAGTCAGCGAACAATACACAGGGAGATGATAGATCCCTTACGCGAGTGATCGTTCCGGCAGATATATCCCCTTGCGATGTTGCCAGGTAATGATCCCCGTACAGACCGAGGTGGTCGCCGCTGGCGGACGATGTAGGTCCGTCCAGCGGGACGACATCGTCGAGTGGCGTGAGACCGGACTTAGGGGAGTAGGTGTGAGTGAGCAGGGCCTCCTCTTCGAGCCTCTCGTGCCAGCGAGCGTCGAAATACCCTTGTGTTGACGGCTCGTGAGAAGGCACGCTAACGAAGATACTGTTCGTCCCCTCGTAGTAGCCGTATCTGGTACCATAATGCTGCAAGTTGGACTTCACAGCTTGGTACGCTGCTGGAAGTGCATGCCAGCTTGATACCCAAAGTACCAACGTAGCGTTCTCTCGCTGCGTGTCACAGTCAGTTTGTGCACACATGCAAGAGGAATAAATACTCACAATAATCGCTGCCGTCCCCGCCGCCGCATTAAACAGCGAAGCGGTTGTACTGAGGATAGGAATGCAATGCCCGTTGCGCAAAGTAAGCTTGTCTTCCGCTCTAAAAAATGCAGCGATAAGCGTTGATAAAACAAGCATATTTGACGAGGCTCACCCATGCTGAAGGATGTAACGAACAACAGGGAGGTATGTCTCGATCAGTACCTCGTACTCGAGGCACCATGTGTCGTTGCCTAGAGCTACGGGAGACGAGGAATATACGTCTGTGGATTTGTATTGTCGGATACAAACCGTCTTGCACTGGCCAAAGGTGCCATTGTAGGCGAGCTGGAGCAGGTGGTTATTGACGTAAGACATTGCGATGTTGATGATAACGGGGGGGAGATGAAAAGATGCTAGGTGCTGAAGTGAGCTAACGATAGCCAGCGGATGCTGATGTGCGGGTAGGGGGGAGGTCCTGGGTCTCCGTGAACCAGATAAACCTGTGTTTAAATGGGACAAGGCGCTAGGAAGGCGTCTGAAAGCTAGCCTCGAGGCAACCGTGTTTTGTTTAACAGTGCCCATTTCGAGTCAAACAAGCCCGCCCTTCTTCCCATATGCAACGAGACTAGATTGTGTGCCGTCGGGCTTCGGAACAGATAGTTCACTGATGATGCATGATAGCTATACACAAGCGTTACAATTAGCTTCATTTTCTGACAATTGCAGCGTTTGGTTCAGATAGCACGCACATGCACAATGTGCTGTCGCTCTGCTACGCGCGCTGTTGGCAGATGCAATTGGGATAGAGTTACCCACGCATGGCCCAGATATCTGTTTTCGCAAAACACGGGTCATGAGAGGTGCCGCGAATCGTGAGTCTCACCTTCAGAAGACTCGCTGTGGACACGAGATCGAAGAGGATATTGATCTTCCGCGGCCATTCCGTCGAGCGCCGAGTGCTTTCTCATACGTCGTGACCGATATCTGGGGCAAAAATGCCTGTCGTCCCTCGTGTTTTGGTCCGCGATAGAAATCTGAGCGATGAAGGTGTGCATGTAGTGTATGCGTGGCTTCTGGGCTGCGAGCAGCACAGCCTGAAGTCGACGAGGCCTTTGGTATAGATTCTAGGGGGTGCATTTCGACGCCGTCTAGAAGATTTCTGATGTCGGAACGGGGTGCAAACGAAAGCTGCCGTGACTGTGGACATCAATCGATGTTCATCGATGCAGCACACGGGGTACGCGAGACTTAGGTCGTAAACTGAAAAAGGCTTTTAGTGGACCCACACGAACAAACTTGGCCCAAACATTAGCCTATTTAGGAAGCTTAGCGCCCGGCTTCTCGGCATTTCGTATTTTCCTTGCCACCTCATTCTCGGTCCTCGTTCTCAGTCGTTCTCTCTATCTCTCATCAGAGTCTGGCCCTCATTGCCAGATTTCATCCGTTTGTCCGACAAAGGTACGAAGGGTGGGTATGCCGACACTTGGCATGCCTGATCCCGTCGTTAGACATCAGATTGCACATCGTCATGAGCCACTTCCGTGAGGAGCACTGATCACAGCCTGTCTCTTTGAACGCGAACGTCCGTCGCTTCATTGTCTGTACAGGATCTCCATTTCGGCCAATCCAGGCGAGTTTTATTACCGCTTATTTCAATAACGTTAACAGCGCGTAGGGGGATTCTCCTCGAGCGTAAGAGCCAAGGTCTGGGGCAATGGGCCAATTAGCATGACCGCCAATCCCCTGGCTTGCTCCGGTGACAGATGACTTCTGCCGTGAGAGTGCCTTGCATGGTAGGGCGCTCTTGGGGCGCTTGCTTGCAGGTTCCTGCGCGTCAGTGCTGATCCCAACTCACGCTTCCAGCCCGCAAGGGAACAAAAGCAATGAGCCTGTCCGTGCTCATCGCAGTATCCGTTGAGTTCCCCTCTCAAAGTCCCACCTTATCTGTCATCTGATTTTTGGTACAGCGCGCTCGGCGATGGCAGTGCGGAACTAGCTGAAATTCGTCGTCGATCAGAATTATTCTATGCCTCGTGTCGCGAAGCTCTGAGCAGTGCTTTAATTGCGAAACCCTGATGGCCTGTGGCCTAGATGACTGTGCAAACGGTTTAGGATTATCGAGAAGAGGTAGCGGTTGGTCTAGTTACCCCCATCGAATTGTGTCTTGTACTGCATCAGTCGACCCACAGAAAGGTCAGCTAAGTAACTTGAAGTTGTCGCCACCCGTACTGAAACGCTCTATGGCCTTATTTCACTCCATTCATGGTTAGATCATCGCTCACAAGATCGTCCATGAGCGAGCCTGTTGTCGGCGGATCGGCACGGGATACAAAAGGGTTGTTATGCCACCGTCCCAGGGAGATGAACAACAGCGTCGGTCAGTGGGCTGAATGCGACTCCCGGGCCTGTGATTTGCAAGGATGCTGATCTGAATTGTAGCCACCATTGGCTCGCCCTCTATAGATTTTTCAGACTTCTTTCGCAACATACCCTCTGCCCACCATCAGTCGTCGATGTCCAGACCATTCACCAACAGATCCTTTCGGGGTGATGAAGTCTCCTTTCTTCCGCCGTCCATACGGAATAGCCGTGCATTCATCTGAGAATGCTGCCGTGAGCCGCCAGCTATTCACGGAGATGCGAATAAGGGAAGTCGGTACCAGCGTAGCACCAGACTCACATTTCCCGCGTGCAGTAAATCCACGGCGCGCTGGTGAAGCTCGGCGGAAGCATGGTTAACACACACCGGCCATTCTGCTCACTTCCTCGTACACACACCACACTTCAGCCTGCACGTACAGACGGGTCACGGAGACTCCCAGCTTATCTTCCTGAAAGCATGCGCTGCTCCGGAGTCCCGTGGACGAAACCCAAGTATGCGTGCGTCTCTTTCGTACTCCGCGTGCGCTAGCTAACGTACTCAGGCGTTTCTCTAGACTGCAGCCGGGAATTTGGCGTGGCTAGCCGAATATGTTCACGAGTTCTGCCTTCGTCGCATTGTCAACCCTCCGTGGATTGCGTGCGAAGTTGCTATACCCTTCAGGCAGGGTGCGGCCTCGCAGCCGCGGGAGCGCGATGCTTGCTCATCGCGGTAGAAGTATTCGAGTCAGCCTTCGTGTGGGCCGACCCGCGTTATTTGTCTCACAGGCATCATTTTCGGGGGCGATAGAGTCTCGCCCGGTACCCTAGGATCCTATAATGGCACCTGTGAGACAAAGCTCCACCAGAATCCGGGCCCCCGAGCCAGCGAATCTACGACAATGGTGCATGCACAGCCCCGGCATTATCAGAAGAAGCTCAGCAAAATATTGTCGTTGCTCGTGGTAGATTGCCTGAGGCTTACTCAACATCGCGAGAGCCTGTACTTGTCAAGTGATCCTGTAATTGTCAAATGGTAGGTCACAAGTCGAGTTTGACGAAGAGTCGGACACTACACTTCACCTTGCAGTCTACACGACGCTGACGCGAGCGCCAACAGAAGCCTCCCCGGTATTCCGATCAATAGGCAAAGTACGTCCGAGGCTGCGGGAAGGTGGTCTTTGGAGATATATTGTACAGTGAGTCACGTCTCTCGCAGCCGCAGGGCCAGGGTTATGACTCGCCTACTAACTTCCGTCTACGTGTGAATTTCACGATGTTCACAGCTCATATCCGCGTACCGGCGAAGTAGTAGGCAAGGCGCGATCTCACGGACACGAGTTTGTAGTATGCGGATGCTTACATGTGCCTTTGGCCGAGGTATAGCGGGCAAGGCGTGCCTTGACGTACTCATTTTGCAGCGACTAGATTGTTACTGAGCATTATGGCCTCAAATATTGGTCATCGACCAACTTGTAAGTGGAACTCGCTGGAGTGGTAGCATCCGCTGTCACTCACGGAGAGCTATCGCTCGGAATAGAGGACCGGTGAGTACAAGTTTGAACAGACCATTTTGTGTGCTGTACGTTGGCTATAAAGCAATACTTCGGTAAATCCCAACCAGTTGTGAATACCGAAATTCACAACTATCGCAATATATCTCACTCGCGATGCCGTGATAGTAAAACGCAGTTGCGACTCTGCGAGTCTAACGTCCGCGCATTGTGGCGCTAATCGTTGTAGGCTGTGATGGACGCTGGCGCCTCGCCGTGATCTATTAGTCTTCATCATTGTCTTGCAACCTTAACTGTGCCAGCAGCATCGATATCGTCGGAGCTGTCCAGAAAGCAACGAGGCTGTCGTGTGTCGACGCTCTCCTCACACCATGTCTCACCAAAACATGTCGCTGCTCCAGTCAGACGACGTCGAGCTCCAGCCTTTCCAGGCGTTTCCAACAGAATTCCTCAACATATCGGCCGCATGGGAAGATCTTTCACGAAACTCGGTCGAGTGTATCACAGCAGATCTACCCACCATCTACACCTTTGCGGACAATGTCTGCCTCTCTATATTCATCGTAAAGCATTTCATCGACCAAGAATCCGAGTCGGATGAGCCGGTAAAGCCCCAACGCAAACGGCTGATTCTCGAGTTACCACCCGACGCTGACGACATCCGCGAGACTGAGGAGACGATCGGTCTTGTCTACCTCACTGCGTCACATTCGCCCGGGACGCTCAACATCGGTCTCGCGCTATTACCAGAGGCCCGCAACCTCGGGTTTGGCAAGCAAGCGGCCAGTCTTGCAACCGACTGGGCATTCAGCGAATTTCGCTGCCATCGCGTGCTTGCCCAAGTCGTGGATGGAAACCCCGAGTATCGAGATATCACCCTCGGGCTATTCACGGGGCTTGGATTCTCGCACGAGGGTACCTCGCGCCGTGCGCTGTATTTTCCCACAGAGAATCAGGGCAATCACCAGATGCACGGTGCTGTCGGCGAGTGGCGCGATGTGGTCAATCTTGCGCTACTCGACACCGACTGGGATATCAGGAAGCTTACGGCGCGCATCCCAAGCCGTCGGGAAGTGATGAAGTCCCGATGGGACGACCTATTCGCGCGTCAAGAACGGGAGCGCCAGGAGATGTTGCGCTTGGAGGACCTTGAGGAGCAGCGTGTGAGGGAAGTCCGGTCTATTGGAGAGGCCAGGGCGGTGCCAGCCCCGGAGGCGCAGGACCACGATGCGACGCCTTCTCTCCCGACACAGACAGGACGGGAGCTAAATATCTCCTCATCTTCCGATGTGGTTGGCATTTGGGATATTAACGACGATCCCGTGACATCTCTCCTCCGCCAGGGAGTCCGCGAGCAGCGTTCATTCGACGAATCTCGCGCACACCTCCCGCCACTAGATCCTTCGGAGACCATATATCCAGACAATTGGCGGAGCGTCACCCCCACTGCCAGCACGTCGTTACATCCCAGAGGCAGGAGCGCCTCTGTCTCGTCGTTGGCTTCTTCCGTCCGTGACGGCGCTGCGCCGTATGCTGCGAGCCTCATGCTGCGCCGCAACCGTCGCATGTCCGATTCCGCTGTAGCAGATGACTCCGACCCATGGGAAATGGCGAGTGTGTCATCGCCATCCACGCTCCCATCCGCATACGGCGTTGGAGATGCGGACTCAGATACGTGCCCCATGTCGGACAATGAGAGCGTCCCTCGCTCCCCGTCTCCTTCGTCGAGCAGCGACTGGAACTCAGACGATAGCGCTTGGGACCTCGTGGGCTCGCGCTCGTCGAGCGAGCTCGAACTGCTCGGTGTGACGGACGAGGAGTAGGAGGCTGGCGATCCGATATGATGTTTTGACAAGAGCAACATGCCAAACGATGATGGCAGCCACCTGCTCTGTAGAATTCGCAATTGTATGTCGAAATCGACAACTCCGCTCAATTGCTATCTTGACTCCTGTGGCCCGGCGTGTTGTATCCTTTATATTTACCCCTCTTTCGTATGCGCATTTCACATAAGATCGAGTTGTACCTGGAGCGTTTTCAATCATCATTACCGTCTTGTGGAGAACGCGGCCTCTGAGGGAACAGACCTGATGAAGAGCCGTCTCTTCGGTCGACGTCGCGTTGAATCCATGCCGTCTTCAGAACAAGACCAAGCATCCCGCATGACTGCACACCCACCGTACACGGGGTTCTGCAACAACGCGGCAGCTTTGTCGTCCTCGAGGCCTTGTTTTCGAATTCCTCACGTTCTATCATCCTGGACCCTTGAAAGCGTCAGGACGGCCGTCGCCAGCTGATGTGGCCTTCTGACGTTGGGCGCTGATGATCCCGTCGGGCCTTATCTGCAGACGGCATCGGGAGTCATATCAGCGCCAGGGTGTGAAAGTAGGAGATGGGGCGATGATAATCAAATGGATAAATGATGTTTGTATGGGACATACACGACCATACACAGTGCCCGAGGGCTCAGCACGGGAGTAGCGGAAGAAAAGGTGCCCCAAAAAACACTTCCGTCTGCGTCACGGGCCGGGCTCAGAAGAAAGACGAAAGCTGCTGGAGATTGGCCACCTGCTTCGTCGGCTTGAAGTCCACGGCGCGCTCTTTCCAAGGCCCCGGGTTGACCCAGACGGCGTTGAGACCTGCGCTGCGGGCGCCGGTCACGTCGAATGGATTACTGTGGGGTGGTTAGTATCCCTGGGCGTATATCCTGGTCGACCATGTTACTCACCCACTCACAAGCCACACCCGTTCTGCGGGAACCGACACTCCTGCCAGGCGCCCGTCCGCCGCATTCACGTATTCAACCAAAGCGTGGTAGATCTTCTTTGCAGGCTTGTACAACTTGATCATGTCTGCAGAGAACATGCCGTCTACGTAACCCAGCACGGACGCGCTTTGGAGGGCGGAGGTCAACATCTAGGCCCACGTTCGTCTCAGTAGCTCCGCGCGCTGAAATCACGCCGTACCTCAGGGGAACCTGATTCGACGGAGTTAGGTTAGTCGGAACAATATCAGTGGCTGAAGAGACTTTCCATTGCTGAATACAACGAGCTTCATGTTGGGTTTCTTCGACAACGCCTCGAGGGCAGCGACAGCATCTTGAAAGCTGAAACAACGAGTTCAACAATTACTGCACATGCTTTCTGCATTACATCACGTACGCTCCGAGGCGATGAATATAGGTCTCCATGATATCGCTGACAACGCTTGTCTCCACAGGGATATTGTATTCGGCAAGAGCTTGTTCAAGGGCGCGCTGCGTGACAGATGTAAAAGGCTCGTACAGCTCTGCACTCCGAAACAGTGACAAGGTGGCTGAGTGATCATGACATATGCTTCACGAGATGGAGACGTACCCATTGAGTTTAGCCTCCAGGTGAATCTGTATATCCTCGTAAATCAGCATGGTAACAGCGCCCACATCCGCATTTGCGACACAGAAGCAGACAGGAGACAAACTTGTCTGACCATATCTAGCATCGTGTTTTGTCACGGCAGATAGTGGCTGAGATCTTCGACAGCAAAACAGTGGTGCTTACTCAAGCTGGAGCGTCCTGAACCTTTGGCTCAGTTCTGCAGCCACTTCGAGTCCTATCCCTGTGCAGTCTGCTATCTTCTGGGTTATGGCATTGACATCGAGGATGGTACCGTAGATGTCGAAAGCGAGTACTTGAGTTTCCGTAGACATTTTCGATTAGACGATAATTCAGAGGTTAGAAGTCGAATCTGCTAGTCTATCCGAGGTCTGAGGTCGGCTTTGGGCCGCGCTGCGTCGAAATTATACAGGCACGTCAGTTATAAGACGTGAAGGAGCTCCGTCGGGACGCGTACCTGTGCAATGCGGGGTCAAGCGTACAACGGGCCTCGTCGGCCCTGGGAACAAATATTTGTCAGCTTAGGGGGGCCATCCCCCGTGACGTCCCACGCCGCGTGACGTCACGCGGGGCGGGAGGACGGTGTCTCTTAGAGATCGTACGTCGCGCACAGACCGTACAGAACCGCCTCCCAGGTATATTCGTAGACGTATAGCTACAGGACGACAAGATCAAGACCCGAACATCAGACACCGGAAGTCGGGTTACTAGTTTCACAATTCGAGAACGATATCTCGTATCTTCTTGTCCTCCTCGAATGTACTCTTCACCTGAAAACGTAGGAATTAGTCCCAAACTTATAGTGGAAGAGAGAAACATGACTACCGTCTCAAAGTACTTATCGTCCACGAGGGCACGATACCCGACGGCGGCGAGCGCCTTGCAAACGTTCAATGTTGCCTGATGCGCCTCCGGCGTGGCGGTAGCCTTCGTAAATTCCGGTGTGTGGTTGGTGCCTCCTGATACTGTAGGAATAGCTGCGCGGAAGTATTAGAGATAGCGGCCGAAACACGGGCGCTAAAACCATACCGAAACTGGGATGCAAAGCCGGCAAAGCTACGAATATGAAGCGAGCATGAGTCAAAGGCGCAAGGAATGTCTAGTGTTGTGACCAACCGTATGTGACATTGCCCTAGGCAAGTCGAGAAAGGGTCAAATCATGGACATTCAGACGATGGTCGGAGGACATACGAAATCGGTCGAGGCACCACCGATGCCGTACGTATAGTCAATCGAGCCGTATTTGCTACCGAATACGTTGACAAACTCATCACCTGAAGAGCTTCGATTAGCAACTCTGCAGCCGACATTGTGGGGCGGGAAGGCCGCACCGAGTGCTTTGTTCTGTCTCAGCTCAAAGTGAACGTTTGTCGGTTCCTTGATGTCGGCGCGGCACGACGTTGCAAGTGCGGCCGCTCTGCCAGGACATTCAATTAGCGGGAGTGACACTTGAAGGCAAGGCAGGGGGAGACATACTCAAGACATGCTCGAACACGTGGGATAGTAGCATCGACCTCGTGTCGGGTCGGCGCACGAACCAGCCAGTTCATCCGCGCGTAATCTGGAATGACTAGAGACGTAGTCAGACAACAAGCTCGCAAAGACGAGTCCCATTGCTCGACATCGATTCCTCACTGTTGGGTGTCCAGTCCTTTCCATGTATAGTGCCGTGCACACGGTGCGTTGGCTTCAACTGTTGGCGCATCATCGAAACACTCGTGTACGCTGTCACGGCGGCGTCCAAAGCGTTCTGTCCTTCCCAGGGTGCGAGAGCAGCGTGCGCACTGCCGTGGCGCTGAATTGAGCGATATTCCGGACGGAAACATGGCAATAGACTCACGTGTGCCCGTGATATTCCACTCCGAGAGGTGCAATCGCCAACGAGCTTGAGAGACTAGCGGACGAAGGTGGGCCTGGAGACGGGTGACACCTATCACGTTCGCAGGTCAATGCTCGTGTCTAATATCACCAGTAGTTTGACGTACATGATGCAAAGGTCCATGCCGTTGTACGCCCCTTTGTCTAGTAGTATGATCTTTCCCGCTCCTCCCTCTTCCGCTATGAATTGTCATTGGCATGTATCTCAACCACGCAGAAAGTAAGCTACTCACCAGGCGTACCCAGCAGCACTACCTTCCCCGGTACATTCAGCTTCTCGAACACGCTCTTTATCGCTAACGCAACCGCGACGCCGGCAATGGCAATCAAGTTGTGCCCGCATGCATGCCCAATGCCGGGGAGTGCGTCCATCTCGGAGTTTACGCCGAGAGTGCGCCCGCCGATTCCATGCGTGTACGATGCGCGCCACGCTGTGTCGAGGAAGTAATGTGGCGTGACCTCGAAGCCGTGCGATGCCATGAAGGCTGTGAGTACGTCGTGGGCGTGGCTCGAGGAATAAAAGACTGTAAGGTAGCTAATAAAATGAATGGCGCAGCGCACTCACTGCTCTTTGAAGCGTATCTCGGGATGGTCTGCGCGTGCCACTTTAGCCACGATGCTGACGAGGCAAAACACAACCAACAAACCATGTATGTCGAGACTCAACGCCCTGAGCTCCGCGTCCAATTCCGTTATGCGCTCCTCGATGGCCTTGTACACATCTGGCCGCCATATGTCTTGCCCAGTTCCTTCTGCGCTGACGAGATCATCAGGTCGCCAGAAAAGGTGGTCGGCGACGAGTGGGTCGCTGTGTTGGCACATTTTCGCTTATGTGAAGGATGAACGCAGGAGGAGCTCCCGGAATGTCCTATGCCACATCTTCCCAGCGGTCCTGCCATCAGAATATGGCTCACGCGATCTCAGGGTCATGCTTCTGCATGAATCCGAGTTTGATGCCCCAACATTCAGAGCTGGCGGAGGTCGACAGCGCCCTCTGGCGATTTGCAAAGACGTGTGGGCTCGCCACGCGTTGAACGAATGTAGGATGAAGCATCGAGAAAGGTGACCGAGAGTCGCGGTCGGCGACCCAGAAAATCAGTGGAAAAC
>ALYI01004007.1:0-26482 GCA_001969225.1 Ceriporiopsis andreanae CBS 279.92 | reverse complement strand
CCCGGGAAGGTCTGGGAGCTTTTTGACAGGTGAGTGATAGGCGCACAAAGCTCCCGGGAATGTCTGGGAGCTTTTGACAGAGAAGTACGGGGGAAAGGGGCGAAGGGGTTCAGGACGAGTCGTGGGTCCGTATATATAGCCCGACGCGCGTCTGTGGGGCGCCGACGTCATTGGCGCCGACGCTTGCACCTTGAGAGTTTCCTTTCTGGTTGATTGCCCACTCCGTTAGGTCGGTCATCTGTCGTTAGATGTTGCGGCGTATGCGACGTTAGATATGGATAAGTATTGCTGGCATCGTGATGTGTAGTAAGTACAACGAATGACTATATCTAGGAAAATGTGGGGACGGGCATCAAGGTGAGCGTAAAGCGATAAGCGCAGACAGTTCGGCAAGGAAAAGCATACGAGGTATTCAAGTACAGTATCAAAATCGCGGACATATGCAGACATCCTACACAATGAAGAGGAAACATCATCAGTAGGGAATCAATCAGTGAGGTATAGTACCAATGCTTGAGAAGTGGAGTGGAACACGACAGGCAACCTGGAAGCTAGAATTACACTATGAGATGGGAGGCTGTAGTCGGGCTCGGAGTCAGCACGAATGTCGACGTCGACGGCGGAGAATACTGGTAGCTGCACGTATCGCAAACGGTGGAGAAGGCGCTGAGCGGCGACGATGGGACGTCCGGCTCGGAATGCTCGCGCGCCGGGTGGAAGTACTTGGCATCCTTCGGCGGTGGGCTTGGTGGGTAATCCACAGGGAGCGTAGTAGCGGTCGTGCACGTCTGCAGGCTGGTGACAGATTTTGTTTCAAAGTGCTTCATCCTGCATCGTGATATGGTAAGCAATGTGAGCCACACGGGCAGTCAAAAAAACGCACCCAAACGAAGGGATGCTTGATGTGACGGGCTTGTGCGCATCCTGCACACGCAGTTTGAACAGGTGGACGCGTACCCACGCTACACACGCGCCGTACTCTTGCACTGCGTCACGCCCAAACGCAAAGAACGCGAAGAATACGAGACTCGACGCCGGCACGAGCCACCACAGCGCGCAGTAGTACCGCTGAACGAACGGAGCGAGCTCGGACGTGCGATACTGGTCGATGCGCGAGAAGTTCCAGTGCACGTCTGCCCAGCCTGTCCACGGGCGGATGTCGAGTGTCGCGGTCCAGAGTGAGGTGGCGGTGGCGGCGGTCGCGAGAATCATCTGGATGACGGCGAGAAGCATGAGACGAAGGTAGTGGGAGGTACTGAGGCTCGAGCGGGACTCGAGATGCTTGGCGAATGTTGCGCGGCGGCGCAGGAAGTCCATTAGGGCCATGGCTAGCGCGAAGTCAGAGCAGAAAAGAGAGACGGAAGGCACAGATACTTACCGGCTAATACAGTGGTGATTGCGGAAAAGGTCAGGGGTGGGACCCAGATGAGGAAGATGGCAGGTATCGACGAGTACATCGACGCTCTACACCCGTAGCCTTCGATGATATCGAAGCGATGGCCTTGCACAATATAGTCTGCAAAACACCGTTAGATATGTAACATATAGTGGTCGCGATACGCACGAATTGCCATCCAAAGCACAGGCAGGAAGAAGCAGAAGAACCCTTCAACGAGCTGCCTCCTCTTCTTGTCATCATAAGACGTCCGCGCGTTGGTCATAGAAGAGACCTGCTTGAGATGGATGCACACGCACATGCACGCTGCAGGCAGCGCCATGTTCGCACCAACGATGAGCTTGGTCGCTGTAACAGACTCATCAGAACTACACACGATACATGTCAAGCGTCGGGGACTCACTAATATCACACCACACGGGCACGACGATCCTGGCGTCGGAGCCCCAGACGATGGCGTCCACGCCATAGATGACATTCACAACGAACAGCCATGCAATCATGGAGAGCGTGGCGACGTTCCCTGCGCGCCAGTGCCATGGGAGGGGGACGAGGACGAGGACAGCTGCCAGCAGAGCGACGTACGGGAACTCGGGGTGTGCCATGACACCTCAGGATCCCAACGATGGAGACAGAGGCAGCCATGGTCGAGTCAATATATGTGCTCGGGGTGTTTGGAAGAGAAACAGAGCGACCAAACAGTGGGTCAATGGACAATGGCGGAGGGAGGCGCTCGGACGCTGTAGTTTGCGACGTCCGCGAGGCAGCGTCTTCAAGGCAATGCTATTCGGAATGACACAAGATAGATTGCGCGTAACGACCTTGGCTTCATTGGCAGACGGTGACTTCGACCCAGAGTACGATTTGGAATGGTATTTGGAATGATGGTGGTAGAGAGCAAAGGACGCGCTCGCCATTGGCCGCGGCTTTCGCCATCCTTTCGACGACGATGGGCGGGGCTGCTATAAAACTGCAACCCTCTCCGGTAAAAGCTCTCAACGCACGCCCACCATGTCACTCTCATATGCAGCAGAAAAGCAGGTAGCCATTGCTGCCGTCCGCCGCGCATGCGCGCTCACCGCGTCGGTCTTCAACAAGCTCGTCAAGAACGAGACATTGACCAAGGACGACAAGAGCCCCGTCACCGGTGAGCATACTCTGCAATGAACCACAATCATACTGTCATACTGACATGTCATATCTTGTCAGTGGGCGATTTCTCCGCACAAGCGGTGATCAACACGATCCTCACGCGAGCCTTCCCAGACGACAAGATCGTCGGCGAGGAGGATGCAGCGGACCTGCGCGAAGAGTCCGGAGTAGCCCTGCGCAACCGTATCGTCGAGCTCGCCAACGAGACTCTCACCGCACCGCTGCATTCCGACGAGCGAGACAACTGGGGTTTGGGACCGAAGCACGCGCAGACCGCGGAGCAGATCATGGACGTGATTGACCGCGGAAACTACAACGGCGGGCGGACAGGACGTGCGTCGTCTCGCCTTTCGTCGTGCTCTCGTGTCTGACAATACTTCCACTCTTGCAGGTTTCTGGACACTCGATCCGATCGACGGCACGAAGGGTTTCCTGCGCGGGGAGCAGTATGCGGTGTGCCTCGCGCTCGTCGTCGATTCACGGGTCGAGCTCGGTGTCATGGGTTGCCCCAACCTCCCTGTATCCGCTGCATCCCCCGACGGGCCCCGCGGCTGCATATTCGTGGCCGCCCGTGGAGAAGGCGCGTGGCAGCTCCCACTCGCATCGTCTTCCCCCGAACAGCCCATCAAACTCACGATCCCAGCGTTCAAGCAAGAGAATCTGAACCTGCTCGAGAGCGTCGAGAAGGCGCACGCGAAGCTGTCGTTCAACGAGCGCGTCGCGGCTCTACTGGGCATCACACGGCCCCCGACGCGAATGGACAGCCAGGCGAAGTACTGCTCACTCGCACGCGGCGATGGCGGGGTCTACCTACGCATGCCTGTGGGCACTGGTTACATAGAGAAGATATGGGTACGTCGTCTTACATGCAAGACAGGGGATAGGGAGCTTATGTGATGCTTGTGCCGCAGGATCATGCCCCTGGCTCAATCCTCGTGGAGGAGGCTGGAGGGATACTCACAGACTCCCGCGGGGAGCTGCTCGACTTTGGTCTCGGGCGCACGCTGGGCGAAAATCATGGCTTCATCGGAGCTGGGAAGGAGGTGCACGCCCGAGTGCTGGCCGCTGTGCAGAAGGCACGAGAGGAGGAAGCTGCAGCAGCGAAGATCTGAAGCTGTCTCGCTTGCAGTCGTGTACTGTGAGCTTTGATGACCGTAGTGTACTGTAAATCTGCCGCTGATTCTCCCAAAGTGTACTTTGTATGTGTATTTGGTGCCCCAGAATTATTGTGACATTACGACGTGGTATACATTGCACTGTATCAATACAGAACGAACGTGATCTTGATCCTCACATAGATTCCATCCATCCCGCCTACAGGTCCAGAGCACAGTGAATCATGTCCGTTCACTGATCTGTAACACGACCGCATCTAGACGCGAGCTGATGCGGCGCACCTCCGCCATTAGTCCCTCATGTCGTCTTTCCAGCGCGTCCAGCGCGTCATACGTAAAGGTCTCTTCCGTGGTGACGCTAAATACATCCCCGGCTACGACCTCCATGCGCGCAGGCCGGCTCCCGGTCGCGGTGATGGGCGATTTCTCGCGGATAGGTAGCTTCTCGTATATGGGGAGAGGCTCTACCGCAGGGTCCGCAGGTAGCACAGGGCTCTTCGCGCTCTGGCTGTGCACCGAGCTGATGCTTGCTGTCCTGGTGAGAATCGATGTCGTCGACCCGGACGAGGACGTGCGGCTCCGCGATGCCAGCGCCGCCACCGAGCCAGGGCGCGGTCGCGGTGTCGGGCTATAGGACAATTCAGCCACCCCGCTCGAATCTTCCTCGAGCTCGAAGCCTCTCGCCTCCCCGTTTACGCTGACATCCTGCTCGGTCGACGCCCATCCTACGATAGACGCGCCCATGCTCGCGCTCCCCGAGCCCGACGTCGACGCCGCGTCCACGCGGTACTCCACGCCGCTGTCCCCGCCGACGACCATGACGGCCTTGTCGAAGCGCAGCGCCTTGAGCGTTGAGCCCGTGCTCGGCACGCTCGCGAGCTGCCGCGGCTTGCGGCCGCTCTCCAAGACGCGCTTCCGCGCGCTCATGCCCACGCAGTCGACGAGCTGCTTCATCGCCTCGCGATCCGACACCGGGCGACGTGTGCCTGTTCGTCGCGCGGTGCTCGTGAGGTGGAACGGCGTCTGCATCGCGCCGCGCACGGGTGTCGCGTACGGGAAGAATGACGCCCGCTGCGGCGTCGCCTGCATCCCGAAAGGCGTCGTGCGCGTCGGCTGTGGTGTCAACTGCACGAGAGGGCGCGGCGTCATGAGATGATTGGCCACAGGGCTCGGAGACTGTTTGTGTTTGTCAGGGAACGCGTCAATCGTCGGGCCCCATGAGAAGCCGATGAACGAGGCGATGGTTGCGTCCTTCAAGATGGAGCGACCGGCACTCTGTGATGGTGTCGCCAGCTGCATCGATTGCCCAGCTTCTGAGGCAGGTGACGATTGAAAGAGTGCGGAAAAGGAGAAGGCTTTAGTGCCTCCAAGATCTGATGTAGATGTAGAAGATGCCTCTGGTGCACCAACCTGCGGCACCAGAGGTGTGGCGTAAGTGAATTGAGGTAGGTGCAAGTTATTCGGACGTGGTTCTATGGTACACTTCGTCGATTATCGCCAAGATAGTTAAGCTAGAACTCACTTGTGTGTAAGATATGCCAGTCAATACCGTTGAAGAAGGGGTGGCTCATGACGTCTTCGGCGGACTGCCTGCCTAAGCGTAGTTCGGATGTAGTGAGCAGCCTACGGGAGTAAATGAGTACAATCCACAACGATATCGTAGATGACTACCGTCTCAAAAGGTCCTGTAGGCCCGATGATATCTGCTGCTTCCCATTGAATCGCAGACTATCCTAGAATGCAGCGTTAGTATCAATAAGGCGCAATCAGGAAAATCTTACTGAAAAGTCCATGATTTTGGAGTATGTCTGGCGTATGTCATTCGCAAAGAAGGGCGCGACGCCGTATGCAACCTCATATAGCATCGCACCAAAACTCCACCAATCGGTTTCCCTGCCATACCCGCCTGCCTCAAAATCACTGTACGAGGGGTTCGTTTCTGGATTGTCAGTCATCTCGAGTGCAACCAAGGCTTCTTCATGTGACTGCAGAATCTCTGGAGAGATGTAGTCACACGTGCCACATGGGACTAGACAGTATCGTTTGGGCACTAGCTGGCTACCATCTGTGGTAGCGGCCAGCAAGGGAGCTGCCGACCCGAAATCAATCAACTGTAAGTGAGAATCGGCGGTGAGCACAAAGTTGTGTGGCTTGATGTCCCTGTGACCGTGCTCGTTGAGTCAGTCATACGTCAAATGGGTAGGGTAACGTGTATGATCGTACCTGTGGACGAAATTTTGCGAGTGGCACCATTGTATCGCGCTGAGAGCTTGCGGAGCCCACCATAGGATATCCGCTTCTAGTAATCGGCCATCATGCGGGCTCGACTCAAGGACATCCCACAGCGTACCGCCCTCGGCGTAGTCCATGAGCAGGTTGAGGTGCGTTGGCGTCTGAAATGCGCACAGCAGATGAGGGGCCCAGGGTGTGCGCGTCTTCAACGCGCGCAAGAGAATGTCGCGTTCCGTTTGAGGATCACATTGCTGGGAGACAGGTGAATAGAGAGCATGCATGGAGGACCCGGCGACTCACGTACGTCGTGACTCTTTATAGCAAACCGTTTCTCGACGGATTTACGCACGTAAACCTTCCCGTCCATCTTGCAGGTCACGACATCGACCTGAGAGACATGTTGTCGGAGTGTACACGAGTGAGGAACACAGGACTCACCACACCGTACTGCCCGTACTCCAACGTGCCGACGACACTGATATCCTTGTCACCAAACTTTAACTCTTCAATCTGTGATGTCTTGGCTAGCATAACAACTTAGTCGGACTACGATACATCGTCTGTTACAACTCACCTGTTTTCCCGATGACAGTCTGTCCATGGAGAATGCGGTCCAAAGCAATCCCGCGCGCATCCTCGTTTTCCTCTGTGTTTAAGAGCACACATATTCGGGTCTTCCGCTTTCTCCATGAGGTAGACATTCATCAGGGGTATGTATGAGCTCTGAGACGTCGAGCTATGAGCTATGAGGTGTGCGCGACCAATTGTCCCGTCGCTGAACCGTAGCGAGGTACTTCTATTGAATGAAACGTGCGAAAGAGGTTCGCGGGGCCAAAGCGATAGACGGATCTCAGGGATCGCAATTGATGCAGAGATGCAGCAGCACAGAGCAAGGGATGAGAAGGAAAGGTTTGACTAGTAAGGCCGGAAAGGA
Organism: Ceriporiopsis andreanae CBS 279.92; assembly: GCA_001969225.1. Lineage (NCBI taxonomy): Eukaryota > Fungi > Basidiomycota > Agaricomycetes > Polyporales > Meruliaceae > Ceriporiopsis > Ceriporiopsis andreanae. The sequence goes on along the minus strand of ALYI01004007.1, from coordinate 19,653 downwards.
AACGGCGGGCCTTGCAATCATAACAGCAACAAACATGCAGGAACGGGGCAAATAATGGCCATTCGTCAAAGTCGTCTTGGCTGCTCCATACCTGCTCAGTGCTTATAGGGCATATTCCAGCCCATTTTCTACAGACACAAACAAAGATATAAATGAGATCATCCTCGTGACCCACTAGTACAAGGTGTCATGAACAGAACGTCGAAAGCACAATCGTCAATACTAGAACTCGGCCTTCCAAATCGCTCGCATCTCTCTGACAACCTCCCTGGTGACGTCCTTCCATTCTCGCTGAGGAGGCCAACGTCCGTTCGGCAACTTGAAGCTTTCAACAGGCATGACTTCAAACCGGTCGCCTGCCCAGACCCCGCGGTGCACGTTTGGGTAACGCGCCGGAGATGTGTAGCCCGACTCACCCCATGTAGACCAGAGTGTCCGGATGGTGAGAACTTTGTACAGGTCGACGCGTAGTAGGTCTTCATCCATGGGGGTGGCATTCTTCGATAGCTCCTTCGAGAGCTTCTGCAACGGTTCTTCGCGCACGTATTGCCTCTTGGAGAGGTTGCACAGTACCTTCGGCTCGTAAGCGCTGTCCTTGTACTTGGTCTCCATGACTGCCTTGAACAACCCTTCGTCTCTCCTATTGCGCCACATACGCTCAAGGCGCGCGTAGTAATCCGGCACATTGACCTCGTAAAGCAGATAGTGTACCTCCGTGTACTGCGCACAAGCCGAATCGTAGAGGCAGTCTTGTCGCGTGCTGTAATCACTGATGCTGTCGCCACCATCATCGTCGGAGTCTTCGCCCTCGGGCCTTCGTGCGTCGATGCAACCGAACAGGCGGCTTCCACCGTCGGCCAAGATGCTTTCAGGAAGGTCGTTCATAGATGTTCCGTCACCTAAAAGAATGACCCTGTCACCAGCCCAGCTTCTTGCTGCCAGAGCGCGGTGTAGCTTTCTGAGACCGATGGCAAGAAGCAGCTTGTTGCTGATGCAAAGGCATGCCACATCGCAAGGGTCCTCGAGTTCCTCGAAGATAGTCAACAGAAGCTCGTTAGGTAAGTGAAGGAGTCCTTTCGCTCCGGTCGCAGCCATCGTGTGCGTCAGGGACCTCAGTCTGCACAGAACGACATGAGGCAGGCCGCTATGACGATTTGCAAAGACATTACTCACCGAATTTTGCGAAATTGAGGCCTCATAAAGTTCTTCAGGTGATAGACATCTTCTGCGAACATAAACTCCCCTGCTTTTCCTAGTCCGCCGCTTCTGCGTTGTTTGTCGATGTTGCATCTAAACTGACGTGTTTAGTGGCGCTGCGATGAGAAGGCAATATCCTCACATCATGAAGTATTGACCCATGTCAGATTACGTGCCGAAGGCAGGATATGCAAGGCGAAGACTGGCGAAGATGGTGGTCAAAGAACAAGCACAGTGAACGCGCCACGCGACGCCTTTGATGAAGATTAGGCGCCAAGGGTGATCATTATTGAATCGCTCAGACTCGCTCTCGGCTTCGACGACTCGTAAGTGACCCACTGCCTATTTATTATTGTGCATTTAACAATCGAAATCGACCTTCCAGATTCACCTCTCTTTGTGTCTTTCTGGTGACCTTCATTCATTTTCTCTGAAGAGGCAAAGGTGCCGGGACCGTCGCAGAATACGACTCAAGCATGCTCCCGAAGACTCACCCAGCTGCGCAAGCAAGTGGACTACGAGGCAGTGCGACAGTGCCTCAGAGCGAACGGCATCAGAGTTTGCAGAGTTACTTGGGTTTGAAGACCCATACCGCTGCGATCGGCTATGCATTCACGATGACCTATGAATATCTCGCAGTCTCAAACTCTTCCCGATCTTTGATGCCTACGCGAGCTTGAAACACCTTAGAATCTGGGTGCTCGGGACGGGCAAGCTAATAATGTTCACCAGGAAGGCGCGGATCAACCCAAGCTCCCTTATAGCCATCGCATCTAGGTAACACGCTATAACATTCCGTCGTCACGACGTCCTTTGTGCCCGAACCAACCCCAGCCTCCACTATGGATCAGACAGCTCGTGAGCTTGGACTGCCTTCCGGCCGCCTTCCCGGCCCTGGCGAAATATCAAGCCTCACCGACTCCGATTCCTGGATGGACTTCTGGAACCCGCACTCAGAGCGTAGGTTTTTCACTGATAAACCTGACACCGACATCTTCCACCCCCTCTCGTATGCGACTACAGCTGGGCTGCTATGTGGCTGTTTAAGAGTCGTGGGCGGGGATGGAGCCCGTGGAACGAGAAAGTCTTCCCTGCAGACTACGCTCGCATTGGGACCCTGGCGGCTGTTGTAGTAGCTGGATTCGAAAATACCTGTGGCGTGCCCGTCATCAAAACGTCCTGCACCATGACTGCCACATCAGGCGACAGCAACTCTCATTACAGTGAGTGCCGGCAGATTCCTCTTGTTCCTTTTGTATCCACTAACGAGCAAAATCGCCCAGCAATCATACTAAACTGCTCAGTCGCCCACTCGCAGTCGGCCGTGCTCGTGATCAAGGCGAAAGACAAGGTAGAGCGGCTTTCGCGTGCTAAAAGACCGGAAGATGCAGATACGGCGGAGGCCCAGAGGATGACAGAGACACCGCCTCTTCGTGTCTATATGCTCCAACTGATCCTGTCGTTCGGTGACCCAAACGAAGACGACTATCGCTTCTTCGAGAAGATAGACTGGGCGAAGTTCGATGAAACAGCGGTGGGATTCCCTCATCTCGAAGGCGTCCGGCTCGAGTTCATGCTCGAATCGGATCTGCTGACGTTCGTGGCAGCGTGGGACACGGAAGGCGGCACCGCTCTCGAACACCTGGCCAGTGCGAACAAGCTCGCGTATGCCATCAAGTTCGGAAGTCGGCCTTTTGACTGGTCTATCGGCGCGGTGACCGCGAAGGTGGATATGGTCCGTAATGCTGTACGATGCTGCCACTTTGCTTGACGTCGAGAGTGTTCCTGCTTGTTAGGTCGGGCTGCCGCCGCGTGTGTCGTCGGTCGGCCAGCGTGAGGTGCAGCGACTGCGTCAATATTTCCGTCTCCTACGCGGTAAGCCGCCTGTTGCGTTCGCGAGCACACAGCCTAATTGACATTGATTTCTAGAGCAAGTCGTTCGCGCCTTGACGGCACAATTCCAATCTTCTAACAATGAGCTGAGCGACTCGGAGGATGATCGCGCTTCCTCGTCTGGAGCGTCTCACTACCAACCGAGCTCATCACATCCAGACTCGGGGCGGAACGTTGAGGACGATGATCATTCACTTGTCGAACACGGTAAGCTTATCGTGCTATGTCTCGTATGGGACGCTTATTGAGTACTTCGTGAACACATCAAGTGTCCGATTGCTCTTCTCGCGCTGGCGAGGAGTGGAGTGTTGACGGCGACGGTGATGCGACCGAACAAGATGGGGACGACAGAGGATCTTGGATGAGGGGATTGCACTCCGTTGTGGAAGAGGAATTTGGACGTGGACATGGATTTGGGATCGACTGCACCGATCCCACAATGCCGGTTGTGCATATCTTCTGAGATAACAAGTGATACGCACTGCCTACGGACCCGGAAGGTCAAGTCTCTCGCTCGACAGCAGACCACAATATTGGCAATGATATTCTATTCGTCAAGATGAGAGTACAGGAAGTAGATACGGACGAGATCAGCATGTCAGAGATAAATTATTGAGCAGTCATACAAATACACCGAAAGTACAGTGTCGAGATGATGTGTGTTTCATAAAAACCAAGTCCTCAAGGAATTATACTTGACTCATCTCCACGGGCAATTGACTATAGCCAGTTCTACGACTCCGGAAGATGTCACCGAAGCTTCCCAGTCTATCAGCGACCGACGTCCGCAGGCTATCGAATATCGTCTCCTGCGGCAAAACCTTCTCGCCCGGCATAATGCTTGACGCCGGCCGCGTCCACCACTTCAATGCAAGCGAGCTCGTCACGACGCTCACTGACGAGAACGCCATCGCGGCACCCGCCATCATCGGGTGGAGATGGATGCCGACCGGGAGGAAGAAACCCATGGCGAGCGGAATGCCGAGCACGTTGTACACGCACGCCCACACGAGGTTCCGGCGGATGACGGCGAAGATGGCGCGGGAGAGGTGGAGCGCGGCGACGACATCGAGCAGGTCAGAGCGCATGAGTACGATGTCGGCGGCCTCGATGGCGACGGACGTTCCGGACGAGAGAGCGATGCCGACGGATGCTGCCACGAGCGCCGGCGAGTCGTTGATGCCGTCGCCAACCTGAAATATGTGAGTGAGCGCAAGGAGAGAATAGGAACAGAAAGATGAACATACCATCGCTACGCCACCCTTGTACTTGTCCATGAGCTCGGTAACCATCGCCGCCTTACCTTTCGGGCTCATTTCCGCCCACACACGGTCAGCGGGAATGCCCACCTGCTTGGCGATGGCCAGCGCCGTGCCCTTGGAGTCTCCGGTCATCATGTTCACCTCGACACCCATATCGTGCAGTGCCTTGATAGCGTGCATAGATGAAGGCTTCGGCTTGTCGGACAGCGCGATGCCAAGCACGATGCGCGGACGGAGGGAGGACTTGACAGCGATCGACACGAAGATCGCTGTGCGTCCTTGAGTTTCCTCAAGGGAGTCGAAGGTCGACAGCGGTGCGGGAAGGTGTACGTCGTTGGACTGGGAGACAAACCGGGCATTGCCGACGTAGATGGTACAGCGCGTGGAGGTACCTGCAAGAGTTGCTGTGGTCTTGACACCTGAACCAGGGATACCTTCGAAGGTCTCGATCGTGACCTCCCGCACGTTCACCTGCGCCTTGCCAAGCGCGTCCCTTCCGTACACCGCGACCGCCTTTGCGAGGGGGTGCTCCGAACGAGCCTCTGTAGCCGAGACCATAGCGACGATGTCCGCACGCGAAAGGTCCTCCATGACTTTCGTTGTGAGTGGTACATCAGCCTCAACAGCACCGTCTCCATGTGCACGCTCGTCGTCGTACAACGACTCGTACTCGCTGTGCGCCCAAGCCCACTCCGCCACAGTCATCTTGCCATCGGTTACTGTGCCAGTCTTGTCCAAAACGATCCGTGTGATGCCTCTGCTAGCCTCGAGTGCCCGGCCGCCCTTGATGAGGATACCGTTCTTCGCGCCAACGCCAGTACCGACCATGATCGCAGTGGGGGTGCTCAGACCCAGCGCGCACGGACACGCGACGACAATGACGGATATGCACAGCTGGAGGCACACCGCGAGCTTGCTCGCGCCATGGTGGCGGAACATCTCCGGCAGCGCCGGCTCACTGACGGCGTACGAAATGCACATCCACGTCCCGAACGTGAGAACGGCAAGCGTGATGACTGTCGGCACGAAGTAGCCCGCGACGCGGTCCGCGAACGCCTGAATCGGCGCCTTGCTCGTCTGCGCGTCCTCAACGAGCTTCACGATCTGCGCGAGCGCCGTGTCCTTGCCCGCGCGCGTCACGAGCATGTCGAACGTCCCGAGCCCGTTCACTGTCCCGCCGATCACGCTGTCGCCCGGCTGCTTCGAGACCGGGTGAGGCTCGCCGGTGACCGCGCTCTCGTCGACCGTTGACGTCCCCTTCGTGACAGTGCCGTCGGCAGGTACCTTGTCGCCGGGTACGAGCTTGACCGTATCGCCGACCTGTACAAGCTCCGTGGGGATGCGCTTTTCCTGCGTGCACGCGGGCGCGTCGGTGTAGATTGTTGCCATCGACGGCGCGAGTGCCATGAGGTCGGCAAGCGCTGAGCTCGTGCGACCCTTGGCCTTATTCTCGAGGAACCGCCCCAGAGAAACGAACATGATGAGCATCGTGCTCGTATCGAAGAAAGTGAAAGGACGGAAGTCGGGATCAGGGTTGAAGAGAGCGGCGACCATGGAGAACAACGAGTAGAAGTAGGCCGCCGACGTGCCCAACATTACAAGCACGTCCATAGTCGCGCTCCCGTGCTTGAGTGCCTTGTACGCGTTCCGATAAAATCTTTGACCGATCCAGAATTGTGCCGGGGTCGTCAGTATCAGCACAAGCAGGTCTCCAAGGTAGAGTCCGCGGCACATGTGCAGCGCGACCACGTTGCGCAGACCGGGTATGTGCTTGGCGACCATGCTGATGAAGAACACGGGGACGGCGAACACGACGCTCCAGTAGAAGCGCGACCTCCATTCCTGTATTTCTTTCATCCGTGTCAGCGACCGTAGTTGTGTCGCGTCCTGCTGGTCGGACAGCATCGCGTCAAACCCGAGTTCCTCCACCCGCTCGACCATCTCTCGTGGTCCAATCAGCCCACGGTCGAACTCAATCTTGCAAGTCTCCGTCGCCAACGAAACCGCCACGCTGTTGATGCCTGGCAGAGCAGCAAGCTCTGTTTCCACCGTAGAGGTGCAGGACGAGCAGGTCATGCCATATATTCGGAGTGTCACTGTGTCCGAGCGCGCTGGAGGGATGATTGACGCATCGAACCCGATATCCGAAATTTCCTGTAAGAAACGCCCGGTCAGCATGAAATACGAGATGATGAGCAAGCGCGTCGTCGGGCGCGGCGCAAGATGACAAAGGGCCATGGTAGGATAAACGTTGCGTGTGCACTTGCCGACAACCCGAATCATCGGAACGGGCACACACAGTCGCGAAAAGCGCGTCCCTCCCGTCGAACACGATGCGTAGCTTTCCCTGGCCACCTGTTTACCAAGGACTGCGACGAAAGGCCGCCTGAACAGGCGCGCTTGTCCAGGTCGTGCCGTGTGAATCCAACCTCGGTACAAGTCTGCGCTCGCACATTGGAAGATCTTCCGAGGCTTCGGCCACTGCTGAAGCAATTCCTCCTCGAAGCCAGAAGCCCCCTCAGTCGTTGTGCCGGCACACCAGCTGCACCGACCAACTGCCGGGCCTCTTCCGCGAGCAGACGCTTTGAAATGATAGATGGGAACACTCACGTTGGTGATCTTCTCCGGGGTCCATTTGTCAGGGTCGTATTCGACTACGCCCCTCTCTGCGAGCAGAGCGACCTTGACTGAGTGGATGCCGGGCTGGGTCCTGAGCATGCCCTCGATCGACTAGAACAATAGGGACGGACCTGCAGCCTACTGTTATACGCGAGAACTGTGTCCGCGACTCACCTCTACGCACGCACCGCACGTCATGCCCTCTATTCGGAATTCGCATCGTTCTGAGAGACCGCCGAGCTTGTCGGAGGCAGCGAGGTCGTCGCCCGTGAGTGGGAGCTCGATCTTGCTCGCGAGCGGCGATATCGGGCTTTTGGCCAGTAAATTGGAGAAAAATGAAGACATGGAGAAAGAGGGTATCCTTGGTAGAGTCCAGGGCAATACTGAGATGAGAGGTATAAATTCGAGGCGGCCTGCGCTTTGAAGGGGGACGAGTAAGCAGAAGAGAGGGAGTTTCAGCGCAGGTTTCAATGCCGAAGGCTATACCCGAACAGCACGTGGTGATCTTAATCTTATCTTGGTTGATCTATTGCTATCGCGTCTCTTGATCTTATCTCCCGCCAGTCTTTGAAATCAATTCGTCACTGATTAAGATTATCTGATAATCAGCACGCCTGAGAGTGTTCTAGTCTCGCCGGCGTTCAGCTCCTTACTCACCACCACGACGATGAGCGGGTCTGTAGAAACTCAAGCTGCAGTCGTCCCACAGATATCGGAGGTCTCCAAGGACATCGCTGCAGTTGTCGAGGAGCCGATCGTCGCATCGCAGCCAGAGTCAAAGGAACCTCAGAATGCATTGACGAAGGAGTTCACCGAGGCAGAGTGGACCGCTTTAAAGGCTTTCCGCGTGAGTTCAGCGCGATCCGGGTGAACTTAGCGTGTTCTGGTCGGCTCATATAGTATACGTCTTACAGGAGAAACTCCCAGAGATATTCCGGGCAGCGTACAGTCCGGACGATGCGACAGCAGAGCTGAAGGCTACGAACATCTGGGGTGTTACTCTTCACCCAAATACCGCCGCATCTGATGCAAGGGCGAGCGTGGTCCTGATGAAGTTCCTGCGCGCAAGGTGAGTTGCCAAAACGCTACCTCATTTGGATAGAAAACAGTGCTGAACGCATGCGCAGGGAGTTAGACCTAGATGCTGCTCAGACCATGCTCACTGCCACCCTTCGCTGGAGAGATGAGATGAAGATAGACGAGATCATGGCTGAGCAGTTCCCTGACGACGTGTTCGCGGGCGTAGGGCGCATGTTCGGCCACGATAAAGGAAATAGACCAGTCGTGTGAGTATTCTCAGAACGCGCCGGGACGCTTCTAATATTGCCGTTTACCCAGGTACAATATCTATGGCGGTGACCAGGATGTCAAGGCTGTCTTCGGAGATGTCAAGCGGTTTATCAGGTGAGTGTCTGGTCTTATGTCCTCTCAACTAGAGCTGACGAGCGTTCCTGACCTATAGATGGCGCATTCAATTAATGGAGAAGAGTATCGCACTTCTAGATTTTGAGACGCTAGACCAGACTGTTCAAGTACATGGTACGCCCCCCCGCATTGTTCTTTCATCGACATTCCTGACACGTCAGCCGGTGAAGACTACGAGGGCGTCAGCATGTTCGGGCGCGACGCCAACCAGAAGGCCGCTGCGTCCGAAGCCACGAGCATCTTCCAGAACCACTACCCCGAGCTACTGGTGAGTGTCTCCGTCTTCCACCGGGTTCCTCGATCCTCACATATGTCGCCAGTTTAAGAAGTTCTTCATCAACGTTCCAGCCTTCCTGACGTGGATGTTCTGGATCTTTAAGCCCATCATCTCCGCCAAGACATACGCGAAGATGAGCGTAGTCGGCACAGGCACATCGGTCATCGCACAAGCGCTGCTCCCGTTCATCGACGAGAAGGAGCTGCCCAAGCGATACGGCGGCCAAGCTGAGGCGTTCTAGTTGGTTGTCGTGCTTTGCTGGACGGTATCAATTGTACAAGTATGTGCTTCTCATCATTGCATCGACGCTCTCCGCCTCCTGCCTTCAGATCATTGTACCTTTAGGAATTCATGTATATGTTTGCTTCGTGCTACGCTGCTAGTCGTCGCTGTACCAGTCAGCTTCTGGTTCTCACCCTAGATTGGCACGCCCTGGAATGATTTGTGTAACTTAGACCACTACGTTCTTCGTCTTGCTGAGCGCGGTGATTGTCTCGTTGTCAAGATTCAGATTTGCCTTAACGATATCAGGCGGTGTCAGGGCAAGCCACTGTGGCGCATTCAGCATCGTATCTGTGTGCGATGAGGGGCAGCATACCTGGCTCAGACTAATGTCCTGGACCCGGTCTGCGTTGAAAATCTCCAGGAAACGGAGGGTCGTGTTACCGGTATTCTCGACGTAGTGCCCGAATGAAGCAGGGACGTAGCCTTCCCATGGTCAGTTTCGAGCGGGAGGCTGCTACGAAGTATTTCGAGACTCACCGACGTCACCGGCCTGGGTAGGTGTGAGCGGTCAGCTTATTGCAATTTATCACGAGTTGCATTCGGACTCTCACCTGGTAGTCGAATGTTCGCGCATTCCCGCTGGATGCGAACAACGTTACGCGACCCGAACCCTCACTAATAATAATGGGAGGCAAGATCAAGTTAAGTCGTAATATGACCGGGCGGACTAGACTCACAGGTAGAAACTCCACTCGTCCTGCGTGGGATGCCACTGAAATATTAATGACTACCAAAGCTTTCCGAAACGCGTTTGATCGAGATGAACTTACGTGCAGCTCCCTGCAAAAGACCTGGTCAGATTTTGTTTTCGGTCAAAATCGGCGCCGCACACACCTCATTGAACCAGGTTCCACAGTGATTTCTGCTGCAGCGATCTCCGTAGAAATCTTGAAACTAGATGAGTCGGCAACCTTGATAGTGCCGCCTGCATGCGCCACAGGTTTGACTTGCGAGAACGCCCAGCTGTATGGTTCGGGTACACTACCCTGAGGACTTACAGGTGCTTGATTATCGGGCTGAGGGGACCCTAGTCATACGGTTGATAAGACTGAATCTGGTATTGATGGGACAGAAAAGTTCACCTGCTGGGAAGATGTAAAGCTCTTTTGCGGGAATATGATCGAACGCCGAGATATCTGTTTCGAAATTCTTCGCCAGTATATCTTTCGGCACATGGGCCAGCCAATCGGTCACCTGTGCCGGGAATTGGATCGTGAATTCTTTTAGATGTCTCGTAAGACATACCGAAAACGTAGAATCTTCACTGAAAGCACCGGTGTCGAAGACCTGTGAGGCTTGTTAGGACTCAAATATCACGCTAGCATGACGAGGTAAGCTCACGAGCAAGAATTCTGCACCGCCAGATATCTCGCTTGTAGCTTGCAGCGAATGAGGGATTCCGGCAGGAAAGTACCACAGATCGCCCTGATTCTATCGATGCAACTCAGTAACACTAGCCATCAACGTGTGGTAGTACACTCACAACCGTGGCCACGTAGTTCTGTCCGTCAGAATTTACAGCAGAAATTTGTACAGACCCCTAGATCAAGGTTCAGTAACATAATTGATGAAGTCATAACACAAGCCCCTGCGTACGTTCAAGACGTAGGCCCACTGCAATAGAAACAACTGTTAAGTAGAAGGATTATAGAAGAGTGCGAAGGCAACGTTACCTCTGCGGTATTGTGCCAGTGGAGTTCTCTCACAGCCCCTGCTGCAAGACGCATGTTGACGCCGGCCATAGCTAGGAGGAAAGCGTCAGAAAGATGTAAAGCCGTAGAAGAGCAAACACCTACACGTAGCCATCGGCATGACGGCCTCTGCGTATGATTGAGCACCAAATTCTTCTCAGTTGACAATAGGACCGACCGTTCTGCTGACGCGCCCATCCGCCGGTCTGCATGCGGTTGTGGCTCATGCTGAACGGCCACTTCGCATTCCCACTTTATTGGTCGTTAGTGGAAAGTTGACTGAATATATCATTATGAACTAAAACGTACACGGTGCCGGCGTCAGTACTAGGGGGTGCCAGGAAGTCCGAGTTTTGCTTGTCGAGTAAGACATTCTGTGGGCCCAGCAGAGGCGCGCCAAGTGACCCTCGTACAGGTTCCGGGATGCCCGGCGTATCTGGGCCCCACAGCATACCATTCGGGTCGTCACTGGCGAACGGCACGGTGGATATAGGTGCCACGGCGGATGCGACAGACGCAGGAGCAGCACGACAACCCATCAAAGTGAACGTTAACGGGATGAGAGCACGTAAAATGATGAAGCTGGTCTGCATGGTCGAAGAATGAGTGTCTCGCAATGGAGATGAAGAACTCGCTGGTACCACTGGTCCTTATAAACGGTACAAGACACCATGAGAACAGCTCAGGCACGGTGTAAGGTGAAGGCCGCCTACCGTACTTGCTCCATATGGTGGCGACAAATATTGAGAGGAAGTGTCGTGGTGAGGACGCAGCGCATTGAGTGCGCAATGCAGAGCAGTCGAGCAGTGCACGGACCGCGCAGTTTTGCGCCTGAAGTCTGGAATGGCAGTATAAGCGCAGAGCCGGGTTGCGCTAGGGGCGACGATCACCGTGAGACTTTGCATGCTCACGTCTGTGAGCTCATGACGATAAAAACTAAGATATGGCGTTTTCGCTGTTAGCAAGACATACTGTGACAATCGCACCGACTTGAGAGAAATAGGATGTCATGACAAACTCAAATTTGATTGCGTCAGACATACTTCCAGGGCGAACTGTTACCTGTCTTGCGGACAGTCCAAATGTCTGCACGAAGGGCGCATGTGCCTCACAAACTCCTCGAGGACTGCTCCCAATGCGAGAGTTATGTCAAAGTTTCCCACCGAAAGCAACTATACGTGGAACAATACGCGCACCGGAGTACCGCGATGATAGGGAGGCCTTGACACAGCGCGCGCCGTTAGAAGCGCAGACGGCTCTGTTACTTGTAGACCCGGAATAGGCCACGTAGGGACCCCTTCCCGATCAACAGAATCATGATCTTTTGCAATTCACGCGACCACCGACGCAATTGACATTGCACCGCTGCATTCTGCAATTTGCGAAAGATGCGGTCTAAAATACCTCAGCAAGCAATATCGCGGAATAATGCACGACATGCGTGATATTCTTGCCTGAAGCAAGAATACAGTCAAATAAGGTCTGGTGGAATGACAGAGGGTGTGTACGCACAGGTAGCAGCGTAATTCGACGTCACTGAGTATGAGACAAAACGAGCTCGTGAGGCATATGCCACAAACATACTGCAGACACGATTAGTGACTATGGTTTTTCAGAATGCCGGCACTCACCGGATGATTGTATGTACCGTGCTGCACTACGCGGCTGTAGGCATAGTTGGACATCGGGACAAGTCACCTGGCAGGCGTCCCGGGACTGCTATCTCGAACCAGTGCATGACGGTTTCAACGCGACCTAAATCTCAGCAGGAACAGCTAAGTATACGGAATACAGATGTACGACTTAAATCGCACCGCACGATCCCAGCGGAGTGCGTGTGGTACGTCAACAATGAGAGCCTGAAGCTGGCGAGGCCAGGCTACAGCCGTGTCCTGTCACCTGTGCCGCTCGTTTCGGGCGGCTGGTCAGTCATGCGTCGCTCATCTCTACATCATGCTCCTCGGTTTCCGCAGACTTCGCCTTTTTCGCATCCCGCTCGTCCTCCGGCTCCGCTTTCCTCGCTGCAATTTTCGCTTTTGCTGCTTCCTGCTCTTGGATCTTCGCCATGACGGCGCGCTTGTTCTTCAGCCGCGCCTGTTCGCGCTGCGTCAACTCCCGTGGTTTACCGAGTTTGGAGCCGGCTGTACTTGATTCGACTTCGGCATTTTCTACCTCGTCAGCAATGCCTCGCCGTGCGGGGTCATTCTCTGGTTCAGTGCTCTTCGGCAACGAAGAAAGCGACGCGTACAGATCGAGAGCTTTCAGATCCACGTCCGTTGCTAGAAACGAGGGGTGAGTTACGCAAGAATGGCCAAGCATCGCTGATACGTACCGGGAAGCAGGCATGTCGTATTCAGTGAGTTCAAGATTGCGGGGGATGAGGCAGACTCTATGAGCTGATGGGGATGTGATCAGTGGGCAGAGAGGGACAGTAGTGTCTGGGACTACCTTGCCGTCCGTGAACTGTAGCACCCTCACGGCGCGCGTGTCATCGTCAGAAGAAATGTCGTTGTCCTCTAGACGCTCGCCGTCAAGGGAGACCCAAATATGATTGTTCGGTGATATAGCGAAATCGACAACTGGTTTGCCCAAGTCGAACGCGGTAATCTGGCATGCTGAACACGAATCGGGCGAGGACGGGAGCGGGCAGGAAAACACCGCCGTCGCCCTGCACTCGCGCACAATGAGAGGACGTACGATCCGTGAAGACGAGCCACGCACCCAATAGCGCTGAACACAAAGAATTGACCTTGTCCATCGATATTGACGGAGTCGATCCGCTGTAAAGCCACGACAAGCCGGTCTGATTCCGCAGCAGATAGCCCATTGTCACTGGGCAGTGTCGCCTCCTGCTCAGCAGACTCGGTGGCGGCGGGTGTCTCCGTCGGCGCGTCTTGGAGCTCGCTTTCTGCAACCACTATGGTCTCTTCCTCCTGATCCGCGACGTCATCTGCTTTTCCTTTCCCTTTGCCCCTCGCTTTCCTCCCTTGCCGTCTGCCCACCTTCACAATTTGCTCGCTTTCATGGTCGCCCCCATCTTGCTCATGACGACCTGCTGGCGGCCTGACTTTTATGAAAGGCTCCACAACCCCGCTAATAGCTATATCGGCCAGTAGTTCCCCCGACATCCAGTTCCAAAGCTTGATCATGGGGTCGCCACCGCCCGATAGCAGTAACGACGGCGCGAACGATGGGACATGTATCGCAGATACGTATCTACAAAAACGGCATCGTTAGTGTGTGGGCATCATGAACGTGTCGGAAGCTTACTTTTCGTGTCCTAGACAGTATCGCTCTATCACATATCCTTGAGGGTACCAGCTGACGCGGACATGTTCGTCTCGATCTGCGCTTATGAGGAATTTCTCGTCTTCCGTCAGGACAAATGCCGTGAGGAGAGATGTGTGTCCCAGAATCAGGGTGCCGTTAGATGGGTTTTCGTGAGATGTGAGAGCGTCGCGCTTTGAAGTGCCCGCGGGCGCAGTCGGAGAGGGTAGAGGTTCGGGATGGAAGGGGTAACTGAACCATGCCAAAATCAATAAGTCAATCAACGCGTAAGTCAAGGACTCGTACCTGAAAATGTCGCCGAATTTATCAGACACGAGGATCGTCTGACCATCCCGAGTGAGCTTGATCTCCGTCGGCCGTTTTGGCATCTCTCTGAAAGGGGTCAACCAAGCACAAGCTAGTGAGTCGCGACATACCTGGAACTCAACAGCTTTAAGCCGTCGATTTGCCAGACTTTGAGCTGCTTGTCCTCTCCGGACGTGATGGCGTACTTGAACTCCGTATCCACCGCTGAACACCGGACAGGTCCCGACTTCAAAAGTGCATCCCGCTCAGTTCCATCCAGTCGCGCAGTGGATACCAAGACATCTCCCGTCCTGTCCTAGTCGACATGAAGGTGAGTCGCGCGTGATGGGTCAAATGCTACGCACTGGGTGTCCACCACTTGAAGGTGAGGGCCGGAAACGACAAGAAGACGACCTGTGCCCCAGAAGATGCGGCTGTGTGGGTATACGGGCATAGCAATGATGAGTATTCGTGTGCAACAAACAAGTAAATGACAAGTGTAGGCCTCGAGCTCGGCAAAGATTAAGGGTTGGCGCTTAGCGCATGCCTCTTTTTAGATGACGGGCGCCACGGCTTTCAAGAGCCTTCAGACCCAGTGGAAACCCCGAAAATCAAGGTAAATGCAGGTGAATTTTGAGTGATCCGGTTGATTTCGATACATAATCTGGACCCCTGATACATTTTCGTAGATATAGTATCTTCCACAGTCAAACTCGGTGTATTTAGAGCAATTCATTCGCATTTCCTCATGTATTGTGATGTACTGAGATGTACGGTGCACTCGCACGGCACCTGCTGCATTGCATGCATATAAATCCAGATCAATACACCTCAATTTCGTTCATATATTATTTTCTACGCATATATATCGCCTTCTATCCCACATACCACCTCACGCGCCTCGTGTACCTCACCGTAACCATCCCATTGCGCCGTCATTCCACCTTGCTCACATCCTCCTAGCCGCGATCGTCTCCGTGTGCCATCTGATGTCGAGGCTATCACAGTCATCGTACTACGCCGCCGATCCTCCTTTCGAACCCCGGCTTTTTTTAGAGGGCTTTTCTGCCTGGACAAGCAGTCAGTTTCTTGTAATGTTGATCTCACGGCGGTGCACTCACCAATCGCTTCACTGCGTCCTCGTTGTAAGGCTGCGGAGTAGGCCATGAGTCAAGCTGGTAGGGTGTAGAAGAGCGCCGCGTACCTTCTGACCGTCGTCTCCCAGTGCCTTCCAAGCTGCAGTAAAGGCCGCTTTGGTGCCACCCGGGTTGCTGGGAAGCCAGACATCGCGCCCATATATGTTCCTAGATAGCACCAGTCAATACGGCACGTCGTCATTCGAACACGCATCACGGGCCACTTACACGCCGGTGACTGTCTTCGTGGGTTTGTAAAGTGCTGCAGGCCGTCGCGTCTTCTTTCCTATGGCTGGAGTCGCGGATATAGCATCACTCGACGATGATATACCTGATTTTGCGCATGTCAGTCCACCCTGAGTCTCACCGGTGTCGCGATGTTCTGTGGTGTTGTCTAACGAGCTCGTGCCAACGCCGCCGGTGTCCTTGTCTTGAATCGCGCCGAGGTTCTCCGCAGTGTCACCGATGTGTTCGTCAGCTATGCCAGGTCCTGTCTGTTGTGCGAGCCCTGTGGATGTGCTTGTCGCGTCGAGTTGAGAATGCTGCGCGTCCGCGAGCTCTGGGTTGACATCAACATCGGCCGCGAAGACACCGTCACTGTCGAGATGTAATGAGTATGAGTGGTGATGCAAAAGTTGTCAATCACGTACAGCGGGTTTGTGACCGTCAGGCCCACAATGATGGTCTTCGGGCGCTTCGTTACATCGCCGTTTAGGTCCTCTTCCGCCTTCCGTTTGTCACCCGCCTCGCTGGTATCTATGAAACGTGGGCCTGCTTCTTCATCTAGGGTTGGGGAACCAGCCTGAGGCGCAGGGCTGATCCGCGGGGTATCTTGATGAAACGAACTGTCAGCTGGCGGTGGCGGTGGCGAGGGACTGGGTGTTGCGAGAGCAGTGCCAACGTCACCGAGTGCGGAATGCGGGTTGTGGAGGCGCCAACGAGGCAGCATTACGATGCCGAGCTGGTGGGCTTTCCAATGGTGATCACAGAGCTTCAAGAACGGAAACTGTGACTCCCATTCTGCGTACACAATTCGGCGTACATCATCGGCGACTTCTTTCGCTGATCCCCATGTCTTCGGTGCACCCTTACCGAGCTTCCTATCAAGCGAGCCGAACGTCTCGCGCGTGAGCCTCCCGAGCTCAAATTCGTCGGCTTTCGTGATGAGCGTGCCGTCTTTGTATCTGAGGAAGCGCAGAGGGTCCTTGTTCGTGCTCTCCAACGTCGTGTCGCCTTTCTCGTGCTCCTTGAGTGCTGTCCATTGGGCCTTCGAGAAGAGAACGTCCGCAGGATAGTCACTGGGGTCCAGTTCTTGATGAGGCGACGACGTTGTGGTGGAGACTTTCTCGGAAAGACTAGATGATCATGAGCTCGAGTATATCCACATTGTTTGTATATTTCGACTTACCGTAGGTCTGTGATGTTTGCCACCACATCCGTAATTCCATTTCTCGATGGACAAATCAACTGTCAGCTCGTTTAATGATGCGAACAAAAGAACGCACTGTATGTCCACGAGACATGCAGCTGTTTGATCATTCACCAAGCTATATCACCGCACTTCAGCGTTAGAGGAACAAACATCTGTATTGATGGCGAGACGTACCCCATCCGTTTAATCTCGCCGTATAGGACGAGGTTTTGCTGCTCGACACGCTCCAAACGCCTGATTGTGCCTTGCATAGCAATGAGGATCTCGTTTTCATTGCTGACATTGCTTGACATGACTGTCTCGAAGACGTCGGCTGGGTACTGATACGAAAATGATAAGTTGGGACTTTAAAATCGTATCAGTCAGCACCTGCTCACCATGGATTGCGTATTGCTGCCATTCAAGTGCGAAACCGGGCCCAGGCCTTCGTGTCGAGTGATATCTAAGAAGGGAGAAGCCATCATGTACTTCAGATGCGTGTTCTGCGCGTGCTCGGGAGGATGGATGGTGGACAGCGTCGAGAAAGTACGTGTCCGTCCGAAAAGTTGTTGCGAAGGCGTGACTCGCATGGTTACGTGGCCGGCGGCGGCAGGCATGGGACCGTCGGATATCTGTGGATAGATATCGATATACTTCCGTGCATCGATCAGCCCGCCGTGCGGCATACGCTCGAGAGTGCGATCACTTACGGGCTTGCTAACCCCATTCCCTGTGCGACAAGGCATGCCGCGCATGTCTTTAGACAACACGATGACTGTCGTCGAAGACAATCCACTGGCAACGAGCACACCTAGTCAAGAGAGCTGCGGCAGTAACACAACATGGTAAGCGCTTCGACTCGTCAGTTCAGAGAGACCGATACTCACTGATCTGCAAAAGTGTCAGTCTCGAGGCCGATAGCACGCGAGAGCCTACGCTGGCGGAGGTGTGCACTTCATCTTCGGAGGCTGTTCCACTCGTCCAAGAGGAGCCCGAGATACATACCTTGGAGATTGCGCGGATGTCTACCATCACGATTGCGCATGCGTGGATCCCAGAGTGGGCTCGCCTTCGTGAAGTAGAAGGTATGCCCTGGAACCGTATTAGTTGACCGAAAAACTCAACAACCACTCTGCCATAGACTCACCTGTCGTTGCAAGACTAAAATGCTTGCTATTGGAGACCACCACAGAGTGCCTCGTGCTGAAAGGCGAGAAGAAAGACCTAGTTAAGCGCATCGAGAAGCTCGAGGGAGAGGTTCACGAGCTCACTTGCTCTGCATCGGCCACCGCGCTCCCGCATCGTCGTCCTCTGAGGCACAGTGAGCGATACGGTCCACTTAAACCATATGCGATCGAGGAGTACGGCCTAGAGGAAGCTATCAAACAGGAGAAGGCAACCGAGATGTCGAGCATACCGAGACTGTGGGAGCATCTCGAGCAGATGTCGAGTTCGAGTACGCGGACTCGCCTCCAAGAACTTGACCGGTTGGATATCGTGCACGACTTGGAATTGCCAGCTAGCCCCAGAGCGAAGTGAGTCCCTCAAGCTGACCATTGGACCCGAGAGCATGCTAATGAAGGGCCCAGGAGAATCCGGGTAGAGTGAAGCTGGAGGCAAAGAGCACGACTGCAGGAAGTGGCACGCAAGGCCGCAGTATTTCCGCAATGCTCGCTTAACGTTGTGCTTCTCACCATCACGCTCACACCGCTTTCTCAACATGTCTTCCCCTAATATCGTGCTTTATACTTAGCTACCGCAATTCCTACGTCTTGTCTCTATACTACGTGTCGTGTTGCAATTCATCATCGTGGACCATACCTGCACTCGCCAACGCGTCTAGTCCGAGTTTCTCAACCACAAATACTCGCCCCGCCAGTCGTCGCTCGAGAGCTTCATCGCGCACGGGTGGATGAGGGACCATGGCCACGACAGACACGATGGCCTTCACATTGATCACCATGAGTTCCTCTTTGCCACGGTATTTGCACGACCACAGCGCGTTGGACGACTGTTGGAGTAGGTCGGCGTCTGGGCGGGAGTAAACCGAAACCATGGCAAACGCAGACGGCCGTCCCGGTTCTAAGGTGAGCTTGAAGAAATATTGGACTTCTACGAACTCGGTCTGTCCGCGAATAATGACCTAAGTGGGTCTATATGAGCGCACTTAGTGCAACTTAGATGGTGAAGTAGTCACCTTCATATTGCGAGCTGTCCTCGGACTGCCCTCATGTTCCTTCCACAACGACCGTCCGACCTGCCCATTCGGCAAGCGCAGCCTCGCCCATTTCGCCACCTTCGGTTGTGCCATGAAATCGGGCGTGGCGAACGATGCCGCAGTCGGTGAATTTCGAATGAATCTCGAAATCGCCTCAGCTTCTTGTGCGTCAACGGCGTGCTCGTGATCCTCGGATGCTCGCAGAAGAATGTAATTGTCGCCTAGGTCGACCGCACCTCTAGGCAATGGAGGGGCAGGATCAAGATCAGGAACCATAGCTTTGATTACATTCGCCTGGCAGCGGCGCAATGCTCGGCGGGCGAGGTTGGCGTACGGCTTTGACGGTTGACGAATTTCGGCCCCTAGGCTACCAATAGTGCGCTCCATTGGGTACTGCGAGAGATTTCTGAGTGGCCCAACACGAGCAGACTCCGGGAAAAGGTGGTCGACGAAGTGAATACACGGCCGCACAAAGTGAACACGAGACGGGTTCCGCTGGACATAGAGGTCTTCGAATTCCGTCACATGCTGCGTTGCGAGGCGATGGCCTTCTGCGAACTCCTCGGTTGACAACGACCGCTGGCTTGCAAGCCGCACGGCACGCACAACCTTGCAGTGGTGCTCCCAGAAGTCCATCGGAAGTACACCCAGCAGAAGCCCTGGGCA
>ALYI01004004.1:0-18270 GCA_001969225.1 Ceriporiopsis andreanae CBS 279.92 | reverse complement strand
CGCATTTCCCTCACTTATCCCGCAACGGCTATTTCAGGGGAATCCGAGGGATATGTGGGTTATCCCTCGGTTACACCGGCGAGAATAACTGGCCTGATGTGCAGTGTCGCTTGAGCTAGCCTGAGCTAGCAAGAAATCAGGACATCTACATCTCTCTCTCTCCCGACGAAGAGAGGCGGAGATCAATGTATCCGCGTCCGAAAGCGGCGCACGACCAGAAGAGTTCGGACGATTTTTGTGCTGATAAACACAGGTTAGCATCGAAGCCGAGTAGGTTCATATTGTCATAAGGCATACAGCATAGGGCATAAATCATAGAGAGATGAGGTAAGACGGATGTGGTGCATAAAGAGAGTCAGAACCGGCAGAGATGTAGATCTAAAGAGTGGAGGATTCTAACGTTTCCTCATGCGCACGCAAATCTTCCTCCGTACAGTACATCTTTTCGCATGTCGGGCAAAAAGTGAGCAAGGACGCGTTCATGTGCCGTAACATGTGGGCCAGGAGGTACTTCTCGTCGCAGGAATTGTCGTAGGCGGTCCGCGTCCAGCCGCAGCGGAAGACACAAGCCTCCCAGGTTTTCCCGCCCTGCGCTGACGGCTGGACCATCCGCAGCGCCTCTGGGTGCACAGAACGCAGGTGGCCGGCGGCGTCCATGGCGCTCGCGAACGTCACATCGCAGAGCGGGCAATACGGCGGGCTGTAGTCGGGGTGTGTCGGGTCCGCAGTCGCGTCCCCCAAGCACCAGCGACAAGAATCGCACTTCTTAGGTACCTGGAATTGCCGCCAAAACTGCTGTTTCGCACCAACGGCAGCGGTTCGGACCACTGTCCCAGGCGTCAGGAGAAGGCCGCTAGGAGTGTTGGGGATCCGAGAAGCCGGTGTTGGGTTGCGAGTGATGGTAGAGTGCACCCCGAGCACGACGTGGTGAGTCACACTACCTCTAAAGTCGGCAGGCAGCAGTACGGAAGGGTTGAGCGTGACAAGGGGTGCGATGAAAGAGGCCTTCTTAACCGTACCAGAGGAGGGAGAGGGGTTACGGGCTTCCGGCGGGGACGAGGTGTTTGGCGTTTCAGGCGAGTTCGCCTGGGAGGTCGCAACCAGCCCATGGTTGGGTGGCTGCTGGTCCACGACCATCCTGGAGCTAGGTGGCAAGCTCGTGAACGTGTGGTAGCTCCTGGAATAGTCCTCTCTGTATATGGTAAGATTACTTTGGACTTTAAAATCGAAAGGGATAATAGGAGTAGGATAACGCGCGGGCTGCGCAGCTTTGCGACTCGTAGATGAATTGGCGGTATGAGGCATTGCAGAGAGGAGGCAGTGGCGGGACGCAGGACTATACGACAGACGTCGATGGAAATCCTGAAGACGAAGAGATGAGTGAGGCAGCTTTTATATTAATCATGAAAGCCAGAAAAACCGTTTTACTCTCGTTGTGGTCGAGGCCATGTGGCCAATGGAGTGCGTGGCCGTGGCATGTTTTGAACAGATTGGCCCGATGGCCCTCCGCCAGCCAAAGACTAAAATGGGGTGGCAAGTGATCGCACCATGGTTTCGTGGCCCGCGTGTTGTCGCTTGCACCTTCTCGACACATGCATGGCACGCTGAGAAAAAAATGAGACGCGAAATTTGCAGCGAAACCCATTCTAACGCACGGTCTTCAGTGTCGCTCGTGTAGCGTACCAGTATTACCCGAGAGGAGAGACTCACACAGTACATGCAAATTGCTTTGTGCTCGATTATTCCACATAGCCTGCCGGTGTATGCAATATGTCGAAGAGCAGGTTGGACCCCACGAATATTGAGCCTTTCTTACTCTGTTATTCTGTCAGTGGAGTGCACTGATGGAGAGATGGATCGCATAAGTACCAATGGCTGCACGTCCGAAGAGATCTAGGGAGTGGAATACGAAGGTCGTGTACGCATTTTGAAGTTGATCAGATCCCGAACCGATCTTTGGCGTCTCGCGTGCCCAATTATTCATTAGCGCGTGCGGACCACGAGCACAAACTTGACCGCTACATTCACCATCTCTAGAGTCAAGAGAGTGCTGAGATGACTATCACAGATATACAAAAACATCAGGCGGTAGACATTGAGCAGGCGACGACTACTCTGCAGTAAGCTTTGCGCGACCCAGGTGGCGCCGAGTCTGATCCCCTCATCTCAGAGCACAGCCAGACAGCAAGACTCGGCGGTACGATCGCCAGCTCAGGTGCGTGGTAGCGACGCTTAGAACGAGTCGTACGGACCATCTGACACGTCTAGGAACGCAGATTGTGGGCAGCATCGGGACAGGCCGCCCTCGAGTCCGCGCGCGTCCTCGTCATCTCCGCCTCGGCGACCTCTACTTCCATCCTCAAGAACCTCGTTCTCCCCGGAATTGGGCACTTTACCATCCTCGATCCCGCGAATGCCACGCCGGCCGATGCGGGCAACAACTTCTTCCTGAACGGTCACGCGAGTGTCGGCAAGTCGCGCGCGACTGAGGCGGTCGCACTGCTCAAAGAACTCAACGACAGCGTCGAAGGTGCAGCTGATGTGCGAAGCCTCGAGGACGTGTTAGCGAGTGAAGGAGGAAGGGAGTGGGTACGAGGATTCTCCCTGGTTATCGCGCACAACCTGCAGAAGGACACGCTCGCGAAGCTGTCAGAGCTGCTGTGGCAAGACCCTGGCAACCCACCACTCATCGCCGTGCGTTCCGCAGGCTTCTTGGCAGACTTTTCAATACAATTCCACGAGCACTGCGGTACGTCTTTCCCTGCTTTGTGCCACACCTTCTCGTGACTAAGCTCGTTAGTCATCGAGTCGCACAGCGAGACCACGGCTACTCTGCGCCTTACGCGTCCGATCGCCGCGTTGAAAGAATGGGCAGACACGCTAGACTACAACGCGCTCGATCCAACAGATCACGGCCATGTACCGTTCGCTGTTATCCTCGTCAAAGAGTCGGAGAGGTGGAAGGCCGAGGTGCGTTCTTGCTCAGTCTTCGGTTTTGATACGCTAACGGAGTACCACAGCATGGTAGCGTACTCCCGACAGCGTATGCAGACAAACAAGCATTCAAGGCGCGTATTCTCGCGTCAAAGTGCAAGATCGACGAGGAGAACTTTGAAGAAGCTGAGGCGCAAGCTTTCCGTTTGTGGTCTGAAAAGCCAGTTCGTCCATCCTGTTTTTAGATTCTTATTTCTCGTTAATCTGTCCCCTACGCCAGGTGCCTTCTGACATTGCCGCTCTCTTTGAGCTACCGCCACTCCCAGCACCCTCGAACCCCGCCGACGGGGTGGCTCTTACAGCATTCCACGCGTTACTCCAGACGCTTAAGCGCTTCGTCGCCGCCCACGGCGTGTTGCCGCTGACGACGACGCTACCAGACATGAAGACAGACACCGAGAGCTATGTGCGGCTCCAGCGAATGTACAAGGAGCAGTCGCGAATCGAGAGCGATCAGTTCAAGAAGCTGCTGAAAGAGAGCTTCCCGGATGTGGCGATCGACGAGGCAATGGTAGATTCCTTCGTGAAGAACGCGCACCACATCAAAGTGCTGCGTGGTCGGCGATTGGGGACCTTTGACCAGGACAAAGCTGCACTCGGTATGCGTTTCCAGGACTCATGGTCTATGAATCGTGCTGATGGCTTTGTGTGCGCTTCTAGCGAGCTCACTCGAGATCTTCCCAAGAGAGACAGCGACCCATCTGGCGATGACCGCTTTGACCGAACTTCTGGCGCGGGGAACAGGTATGTGGGCATGCGGTTGCCCTTTTCGCACGACTGATTTCTGACCTTGTGTGCAGAGCCATCTGACATCACGGAGGAGGCTCTCACGACGGAGGTGCAGTCCTTGGTCGGTCAAGGTGTCGAGTTGCCCTCCCAGCTAGACGACGCCATTGGTGAACTGTGCGTACAAAGTTTCGAGCGGACTAAGCGGACACGCGCTGACATACTGCTGCTTGCAGGGCACGTACGCCAACTGCGGACCTGCCAAATAGCGCAGCATTCCTGGGCGGAATGGTTGCGCAGGAGGCCATCAAGATGATCACGAAGCAATATGTGCCGGTCAACGGTTACTGTGTCGTCGACCTCGTTGACTCGTGGACTGGTATCGTCGGCCAGCCGTAGACCTCTAAAAGTGTTGTGCTACAGCTATCACTGTGCTTATATCTGATGCCTTAGATTTGAATGTGGAACGAAAGCAGATCGCAGCACTGCATCACGCCCGCCGTGCCTTCACGGCTGTCCGTTGAGTTTGAACTTGTGTCATCATATCAGGGACAAAGAGAGCGTGCCACTAGTGGAACAAATATAGAAGGGTATAGCTAGTTAACTTAGTGAACGGCGACGCGGATCAAGATAACAAACACGATGCGTAGAACGTATAGCCACTGGAAGGTGGGTAGGATATCAGTCAGCAGGCGAAAGAGCGTGCGCACGCGGGTATGGCAAGCGAAAGGCCACTCGGTGGAGACAACAGACCAGCAATTCCCTCCAGCGTCGCGAAGCAGCCTCGACCGTAGCAAGGGCGTCCGGGGATGTGCATGCTCTTCACACCGGGCCTGCTGGAGAGCTAGTACAAGCGGGAGCAGCTCAGAGCTCGTCGCAGAAGGGAAGGTCGTCGTCGTCGTCGTCCGTAGGAGTAGGGGTAGAGACAGCGGCGGTCGCGGTGGCCGGGATGGTGGCCGCGGGCATCGACGACGGAATGGGGGGCGCGGCGAACGTCGAGCCGGCACAGAGGACCTAAATAGGCGCGGGAACATGAGCATCTGTGTCAAGCGACGCGTCAATCACAGGCAGAGCAAAAACTCACCTCGCCGATGTAGATGTTCGTGCAGTCCGCGTTGATCTGGGGGTTGTTGGCGTACAGCATAGTCGAGTTGACACCGACGGCGGCCGTGATGATGTCGCAGTCGTCGTTGGACTTGACAACGTATGTGGAGGTGCAGTCCTGGTCCGTCAGACCGAGACAGAGGGTGTCGCCGACCTGGAGGTTGTCGCAGCCCGCGTCGATCTTGGGATTGACGACAGCAAGCTGGTAGCTAGGGCGAAAATGAGCACAGGGAACAGGGGGACACGCGACGGGCACGTACGTCGATACATTGTTCGCCGCTGAGATGGAGTCACAGACATCACCCTCCTTGACGGTGTACGTCCTGGTGCAGTCGGCAGCAGCAGCTATATGTGATATCAGTAAGAGAATAGGGTCTAGAACCGTGACTGAGAAGCATACACTGTGCGAGGAAGGGGAGAGCGACGAGAGCAGCAAAGACCGAGGCGAACATGGCTTCAAAAAGAGTGCGTTAAGGCTAACGAATGTGAGTGCTGAGGAGCGAGCAGATGAAGACCAAGCCGTGAACGGAACGCGCAGGTCGTGGAGGACGGTGAAGGCGGTTGAGAACAAGGAGAGGTTGGGGAAAAAAGGGACGAGGGACCGCGCTAAAAGGTGTTGATGGCGCCGCTTGGCGTGGGTAAACACCGCCAGCCGTCGGTAACCATGTCGACTCGGCCGCGTTCAATAACGACCACGACACCCGCGATAATGTCTCAGTGCATCCATGAAGCAGATAGAAATGATCCCTAAAATACAGCATAATATACAACAGGCTCCAGCGCATCTAGTGTTCACCATACATCCGGTCTGCTCGAGACATCACATCAGAGTCGAAAAGCGCACAATTCTCGCGGCCACACGTACCCGAATTTCTCTCCAGGCTGCAGTCTTCGCAGAGGTATCCCATACCAGTCCGTGGTATTCTTGAACACGTTGTTACCCCACCACGTCCGGATGGTGTTCTCGCCAATGCGTCCGTTTTGTGGGTATTGTAAGCTGCCCAGCCGTTGCAGTCAGCTCGCAGCCATGCCATAGGTTGCTTTCCCTACCAGAAGTACACGAGGATCGTGCCGATCGCCGTGCCCGCGTCGAGCGCGGCAGAAAGTACATCTGGCGCAGTATGAGTTGCGCTCAGGCACGACAAAAATTGAAAGCTCACAGTTGTATTTCGCCCAGGCGGAGAAATATTTTCTCCGTAGAACGTATTGGAAAACGAAGCCGACGATAGCCCACGGTACATAATTGACCGCCGTTGCAGGGGGTATGAGTCCGATTCCTGTAAACATAAGACTGCTGTGGCGTCAACACGCGGCCTGACGACGCGCGTGAATTTGGCACTGACGGGAAGCTGCCACTCATGTCAGTCTCAACTGTCACGGTTGCGACATGATCGCACTCACTTCACGTAGTTCAACCACGAGTTTGCATATCGTTTTGTCAATAGCCACACAGCCAGCGGGCAGATGACTCCAACAAGAAAGAAGAAAAGTAACGCTGATGATAGCAGTCAGCAGGGAGCAGTGGCTAAAAAGCTATCGGGCGCACGGCTGAAAGCATGATTAGTTATACCCGGCCTAGGGTCGTAGATAGAGAAAGATGCGTACTAATACATCCCATTTGTGAACATGACCGACGGGCCGATCACGCCCCACTGGACGATTATGCCGTCAAGTTAAGACAGCACGAAAAGACAGAAGGCCAACTTACGACTACGGACGCAGTGGCAAAGACCTAAAACGATGTGATCGACTCGGAAATTGGAGGGCTTTCTTAAAAGGCACGTACTGTGGTATTCGCGCAGGTGAACATGTCCTTCTGGTTCGGTGTGCACAAGTCCCTAATTTCAGCGTGAACTTCTGCCATTTCTTGGAAACTAAATGCCGCATACGGTATATTTGTGAACATCCTACTCATAGAAAAAATAAGCTGGTCAGTCAATAGTGATCAAACGATACGCACCAAGACATGACGCCTAGCTGTGTTGTGCCCGCAATGACGGTGGCAATTATCTTTACTACTGTTCAATATCGTGTATCACATGCAGCAAAAAATGAACTCACCTGGCTGAAAAACATCGCTCGTGGTGGCTACAAAGGCTTAAATAGCTGCGCACAAAAAGAAGTAGGTTGAACATACTATCTTCATGTAATGGCCGAGCTTGAAATCAGCGGTAAAAGCCATCGCTTCAAGCCGATCAGGCCCTCGATGCTGATCGAATGGAGAGGGGTACCTACCTTGGGACATCGTAATGTAACCCCATGTCTGCGCAGTGGTTGAGCAATGATCATGGCATGTGGGAGAACGAAGCGGGGTCACCTTGAACCTGGAAGACGAGACGATCAGACTAGATCAGCCGGATTCGCGAAATCAATTGAACGGGCATGGCGCACATCATCATCGCCACAGGCTTTCCAGGGAGCATGTAGCCCACGATAAGTTCCGTGATCACACTAGAAAGGGGACCAAAGACTCATTAGCGGTGTAACGGAGCGATTTGGGAATATAAGAGACACGCACTTGAGCCCTACCTGACGATTGGTCACCGCCTGTATCATGCCTGTTGACCCACATGAATATCAGTGCGATGAGAAACATAGGTTGGCGACAAACCGATAGGAATGATATAGACCAGTGCAATGAGCAGTGCAATGAGGAGGGCCCAAATCGTCATATTTGTCGGCCACGCCTCGATGCAGATGCACGCGAATGCGAACGTCACAACTGTTCATCCAGGTGAGCCTGCGCACCCGTTTGTGCCGAGGAGTATAGAACCCACCTAGGATGCACGCATACCTTCCCGAAGCACGGCCGCGTCAGGGGAGTGTGTGCGCGTCGACGAAAGCGGAAGAGACTTACCACCATTCGGGCACTAAGAATAAAGCGCAGTCGGCGGCTGATCTCGGACGCAATAGGAACGAACACGGGGAGGGACGTGGGCGTGGACACACCTTTGCGGTAGCGCGCCATAAGCTGCGCGTGGACGTCCGGCTGCTCTCCGAGCGAGCGCGACAGGTGCAGGCGGATAGGCTTGCGGAAGTACAGCAGAGCGTGCGTGATCTGCGGGACTCGCAGGATCAATACGAGGGTTCGACGTCGGCAGTGGAAGAGAAGCATACCGTGGCCGTGATCGAAGCAAAGCTGAGGCCGTAGCTGAGAGCGAACGTCGTGCTACGAACTCGTTTAGCTGGGGCAGGTTGCCCATGGTACTTGGGTCTCACGATAGGAACAGTGGGCTATATTCTTCGTACCCAGCTCGATTGAACGTGTTGTTGTTCGCGTATACGATGCGCGAGGTGTTGTACATCGCTCCTACAGCCATTGATGAGACAGAGAACGGATGGAATATGTGTTTACCCACCGGTATTGTCGAATGATCCTGGTGATGATATACTGTTGGACGAGATCAGCCGCTTACAACCTTTGCGAGCCGAAAGCACTACGTACGGCATATACTGACTATACCAGACGTTGGAGAACTGAAGGCGCAAGTGAATAATGAGATCGCAACCCGCAAGAGAGCGGACGAACATAGAGCACAGGTGCCAGGAACCCTGTCAGGAGTGTTAATGGCCCCTCCATCGACATCGAAATGCATAGAGGGTTCAACTTACAATAAAAGAACAGGAACCCGGCGAACACATTTGCTTCCGCCCACCCTATCAAGTAAAGGTTTATGACAGGCATATCTCATATATAGTCAGAGACACGTACATGGTGTCGCCAATCTATTGGGAGACCATTAGCAAGAGGTATGGCATGCGGCACTACAGGAGACTTACGGGCTGCCGATGAGGGCTATTTCGTTCCAATCAAAGGACAGGATGGAATAGCCCATACCGCTCCGATAACTAACACAAACACTATTGAGCACGCTCGTCGCGCATGCGGCGAAAATAGCCCTTACCCGAATAGCAAGTTGACTTTCTACGGTCAGATTGTCCCAAGTGAGAAGGCCACTCGTCACTTCACACGCTTCAGCGGGCCAGACGTACCACATTCTCTGGTGCTATCCAACAGACCTACTTCTCCATAAATCCCATCACATACAAGTAACACACTTATGACTTACCCAAGAGAAGACACTGCCGCCACAGGTTGAGTTGACGTTTGCCAGCGTGATTGAGCAATGGAGATGCTCACCTCAGCGCTTGGAAGAGATATCCAGGGACTATGTCTGCAAGGAGGCGTCACTTGTGTTCTTTCTGTAGACGAAGCTCGATACTTACACCACACGGTGGCCAGGACGAAGGCATAGGTAAAGAACCGTTCACGGCTAAGGCCGTCGCCACCGCCGATTCCTGAATATTTAGCGGAGTGTAAAGTGTTGTACAGAGCGCACAACACCAGAGTGTTTGGCCAGACTATAAGCAAGGTCAAAGAGACGCCACAGAGAGCAAGGCTGCCATACTCATCGAGGCTGGCTCTACAAGCTATCATATAGTTGTGGGCTGTCATATACGTTGGAGAGGACTCAGCTTGACTCACCAATCTTCGTGCCAGTCCTCCTACGGAGTATCCAATCATCTGAGTGCATGCGAATCAGTGGATCCGGAAACCGATTGGTGCAAGCAGGCGCACCTGCGTCGACATCACCAACATCCACTGGTCTGCATGAATTAAAGTTGGTTCGCTTTGCGACCTCTCGATGCGTTTTGAGCTTACACGCGAAATTAAAGTGTTGCTGGTACCAGACCCGTTGCACTGCGATGATCTCAGTCTACGAACACCGTCAACTACGTGTACGGAGAGCCTCTGAAATTGCACCTACCGCGTATGCAGCCCCAGATCCGACACCAGCCATGACAGTAACGAGGACCTGCAACGACGGTCCTCTTTGTCAACAGGACTCCCTGTAATATTTGGAGCACTTTACGTGTTCTTTGATTGTGAATGGCCCCGGATTGAGCTGAAGTCCGTATATCGTCCATGACGGCACGACTCGCGCCCATGCGCGCCCGAACGGGAAGGTCACGAGAAGAGGTACGATCTACCGGCGCGTTAGTCCCTTGCCGTCGCTTGGATTGGCATGCCTACTGAGGTCACGGTGACGGTGGGGTAGCGAAAGTAGAAGAACTGGTTGATCCCTGGCAGGATCACCGACCAGCAAATTCCAAACATCCAGGCTCGCAGGGTAGTGACCGGCATGGTGGGGTCATCGAAGTTGGCCACCGCGGCTCGTACCTCCGGATATGGCGAGTCGTCCTCTGCATCATAGTGAGTAAGTCAGCGCTGTACCGTGTATCCTTTCCTCACCTAGCCATGTAGCATCCACATCGAGATTGGGGTCAAAGAAGTCCGGGACAGACGATATTCGCTGCGTAGACGGAGCACCTAGGGAGTGCTGTGAATAAAAACCTGGTCGAATCGCGCTTCGGTGAACATCTACTAAAATATGAGGGCTCGTGGGCTTACGATTTGACTTCTCAGGATCATGAATGAAGTCCAGAGATTTGTTTGAACGGCGCTCGTCCTCGACCTCGACAGGCATGTCATGCCAAAGCAGAATAGAGTGATGGTGATCCTGAAGGCGTTGACTCCAAGAGGGCCGGACAGATTGTTCCTGAAATGGCGTTCAGGAACCCAGAACGAGTGTGTCGCGGAGTGTATGGTGTAGAAGGGTGGTATGTGCGTTTCCTGATCAGAATTCACAAGAACGTCCCGGTCGCGTGCAAGTTGATCGGTCCCCTTCCAGCAGAGCAACGGGCGTATCCAATAACCTCAAAAAATCGTCAAAATATACAGCAGCGACAGAAACTGTGAAAAGCAGGAGAACAGCGCAGGGAGATGGTTGGAAGTAGTGGAGAAGCCTCGAAAGAGGCGGGCGTTTCCATCATCTGGCCTGCATGCACATGCCACGTGGGGCTGATAACGTTCCTCTTCTACCTCCACCATCTCTCATCTGTTCTCGCCCCGGTCCCGCTTTCTGTCGTGTGCTTTGCAACGTTCTCATGGTGCGCAGACACCTCGGCACACAGTCCTTCCCCGAGATATCATTTGCATTCATGTCGTGGGCAGGAAATCACCTGCACGCAAGGCGCGCTGCACTTCTGACCTTCTAGCTGGCGTATGTCTTGGGTCACCGAGGTGCCAACGCAATGAACACCTGAAATGGATCTAAAAACCACATTGCGGTAAGACAGCTCCAAGGAATTCCCTCAATCTGCACTTTTTTCTACACCGACTGCGCAAGAAGGTAAGGACCCAAGCGCACACTCTCCTCGCTGATGGCCTCTTCATTTTAAGAGGCAGACGTGTTCAACAGCTGATTCACTGCATGCGTGCATACGTATTTCCGTTGTGTTGGCGGCGGAGCCTTCTGTCGTTCCTTCTGGTGCTCTTCACCATTGGCACTTACGACCAGACACCCGTAGGCCATATTCCTATTGGTTTAATCCCTGACTCCTCTGGCGACTGACCCCGTGTATTGCATATAGGCACTAGCTTTGGATTACAGCGCTGAGAGCGCGCTGTCTCCGCCTTTGTTCATTCACACCCGGTGTGACTGTGGGGCATAAAGGTGCGCCGAGCGGCGCGGTACCTCCTTCGGAGCTTGTCGCGGCCTTATCTCTCCAATGGTCATCCAGCTCGGTGGCGACACACTGCTGCCGATACCGTGGAAGGGCGCGAGGCGTTCTCGGTCAGAACGTTCGACGCGGACGCAGCCGACCGACCATGTCGTCAAACGGGTTCCGTGGCACGGTGGTACGTCCTCGGTCCATGCGGTCCTGTGATCAGATGCTTGTTTGGGTCTTGATAGGGTTTCCTTCTGTTGATCAGGGCATACCGCGTACCATGGGAACCTAATGGTGCGCACTTCAAATTGCGCCATCAATATCGTCGATTCACCTACTTTGACGATTACGCCACGGCCCACGCCCGCTTCCTTCCTCTCTGAATTTCAAGAGCCATAGCCTTGGAGACTGATCGACATACAGCAGGCAGCTGCCGTGATATCGGGCTGCGCCTTTTGCCGGCGACGGCCTGTTCCCGTGACGAATCCCCAGGTGGGAATATAGGCAGGTGAACTCTGTGCAATGAAGGTCGGCAGCGTGGCCGTGGCGGATTGCAATACTGCCCATGGCCACGGGTACGAAGATTTTCCTTGCGCTATCTAGGGCAATTGCGTGGTCTTCACGTGTACGCTCAGCCCTTGTTCTCGTGCATGTGTGCACTTGCTTACGGGCCGCTCTACAGGAAGTTCACCATCAACTGACCCAGTCACTTTCATAGTAGACAGCTGGGTGTTTGATTGACCCACGAGCCCGCCTCGGTAACAACGACATGCGTTCGAGGCCCTGTCTCCCCGAAGTGCACCTTCAGGCTTGGCCACGGACTACCTTTTTGAGTGCCTTGAGCGGCCAAATGCAAAACACCGACGCTTGTGCCCTTCGTTCCACGTGCTAATTTTCACCATTTTTCCCTCGACGAATATATAAGGCAGGGCACTTCTGGTTTTATCTTCATCATCCTCGGAGTTTAACGTCCATCCTCTACGTCTCACAGGTACCCATGTGCTCCATGTCGAAGCGGGGGGACTCGGTGGACATTGTTGCCTGGTGCGCAGCTTGTGTTTTGTCCTCATATTCGATCTGATTCCTTCCCGGGCCATAGCGATAACGCGGATTGCGCATTCAGGGCGGATGTAGAAGACCATCTCAGGTTCGGTGATTCATACGAAGACCCCGACAGAAGTGGACAGGACGATCCGAGTCATCAAGAATGTGTCGAGCCCGTGGGTGGCCACCGCGACGATAGTGATACCGATGCCGATAGCCATTCATGCAGTCCACATAAAGCTGCAGACGTGGCTGAGGAGAGGTACGCCACTGCTGCTGCTACCTCCATCATTCTAATCTAATATATGCTAGGAGTGCGTCGCCGGAGCAGGTAAAACAGAAGGGTGAGCATCTTCGGCCCGCTCGCAGCATGGGACTTCACCGTATACCTTCCGTGGAGAGGGTTACCTACTCTGGTGAGATGTGTGTCTGCTGCCCTATGCATCGGTCAAAGCGGACCCGGATTGTGGCACGCGCCAACGATTTCGACGTGTGTCTGCATTTGATCGAGGACCATGGGTTCACAGCGGATTTTTTTGCGGCGCTCAGGTGGGATCCGAAGACACTGTTCTCCTGTCCATGGCCAAATTGCGGAGCGCCTATCTTGTCGAAGCAGAACGAAGTGTTGGAACACATCATACGACGTCACTTCGAGATGAAGATCGATAAATGCCAGGGCATGCTGGCGCAAGAAGCAACTGTGGGTGTTGCGGCGACTTGTGTATACTAGTTTGTAGCGAGAAGTAGACGAGACTCGTGAATCCCGACTCGATATTCCCTCCAGCATGTCTCGATAATGATATCGCGAGTCCTTCAGCGGTTGATCGGTTCACCCGTTCCGATTCGTATGTAATAAGCGCCAAATAACTCGATGCATAATATCTGCAACCTGGTCTCTATGTTCGTTACGACCTCGACGCTCCGACCACTTACCACTACGCTACCTGGGGTCATTGACAGCAATCCGTATTCTACACTCAGTACGTCTTTCCTTCACAACAAAGGGGTCAGTGGCCAGCCTGGCAGGAATCGACGCGTTTGTCATTGGGCCGTCCACTTCAAAAACTGTGCGCACTGGCGGTCTGTGACTGCCTCGTCTGGCAGAGTTCTCGACCACATGCCGACTCTGTCCATACCGGATAAAAGGACGCGTCATGGCGGACATTCAATATCGTGGCCCAGTACCGATTATAAAATGGCCACTCTATGAAGGTCCTTATCGGACAAAAATACATGATTGGTTACCCTTCTGTTGGATTCGCGCGCTTTTTGCCATAAACCGCCACATATGCATCATCTTCTTCATTCCCCGCCATTTCCTCCCATATTACGACTTGTACTGGCGAGCGGCCCTCCCATATTTCTTCATTCCAGCTTGGTACGAGCCATTATGCCAACATGTAGGCATATATGTACATAGAAAAATTTCACATCATTATATGTCATTTTCTACCACTATACGACGTCCTATTCACGCTGTACTCACACTGCACTGATTACAGGTTCTCCTTTGCAGCTTCCCAAAACGAATATCTCCGGCAAAAATTCGCATTCGGTCCCGCACCACGAACTCGTGTAGCCTTCAATTTGTGGTTTCCACTACCTGTGATCGAGAGTCCCGGGAGCCCATGTGGAGACCTGTTGGACCGGTCTCCCTATGGCCTCCCGGTGCCTTCGGCCACAGCCTCCGTTCGCCCTTAGTCTTGTTCGCATTTTCCACGAGTCTCCTGCCCCTCTCAGTGACATTCATCACACTTAGTTCAACCACATTCCTTAACTCACACTCATTTCGCGTAAAAATGGTGTCAATGGACCTACAGCCTCGCTTTCAGTGCCTCCAGCGCAATTGCCTTTGCATGCTCGCACTGTTTTGTGACTCTCAGGGTCAAATAAATACGGTGCGAGTCAAATGATCGCTAGATGTCCTCTTATGCTCACATCCCATCAGATACCCGCCACTCTAGAGGCACTGTGCATCCAACAGGGATGTGGACATGCCTATCACTTTCATTCCCCCATACCCATGCCTTCTCACATCGTTAATCCATCGTCTTCTTTGCCGACTCCTGCTCTATCCTCCAGTGTGAACTTAGCACCCCCTCCGACGACTATCTCGTCCCTTACTACTTCTTCCTCTCCGATCACTGCTTTTAATGCTTCTCCCATGGCACCTCAACTCCAAGGTGAAGCGCTGCGCCAGGACGCAATGCAAAGACACCGCCAACCTCAACCCAAAAATGTGCAGAATACCCGCACGCCCACGGCTCTCCCGGTGAGGCCTACCTCTGCTTCGAGCAGGTCCTCATTTCCTGGTGGTTCTACTTCGCTCGTGCTGCCTTCGGAGATGCGGGGTGCCACCAAGATAGACATTATTCTCTTCCCATCTCCGGTGCGTCCACTATACCTTACGTTCCAGAGCTGGACTCAAACTCAGCCATAGGTCTACGACCCTGAGCGTGAAGAAAGAGATGTGCCCAACGACTTCGTCTATCGTCCTCTCTCTCTTAAGGCGCCGGAGCTTGGACGGTTCTATCGCCTCATGAACGACGCACATCTCATATTCTCCTTGTCGCCGCCGTCATCCCCATCTACCTCGATGTTTCAAGCTTTCAATGACTCACTTGGGGCTTACTGTGAGGCCAACTCCATCCAGTTCATCTCGCCTCCCAACTATGTGGACACCTCGCGCTTTGATAGCTGCCATTGGACACTACTCAAGCGCTCTGAACGTGCGAATAAGGATGGCCAGTATACCTTCAAACCTGTTGAGGGTATCACGGAGGCTCTGTTCACTTTGGATATGCTTATCAAGCTCGGAAAGGACCCCAAGTTCCCGCATCCTCTGCAGCCCGATGTTCCGCTCCTCTTTGCTGGTAAGCTATTTATCGTCTTTGTCCAACTGCTTACTTACATCTCATCGCTGTCAGCTCCCGTATGGGGCCCACTGTCTGGGTCTATTGCACCATTCGTACAGGATCTTGACATCAGCCTGCATGGACCCCACATGTGCCTCACCGACAGGCTGATTGCCTCTCCCGATGCTCCAGCGGTTCGTATGTTCATGCTTGCAGCGTCGGAAGGCTTGGTTTCTTGTTATCAATTCCCGTACTGTCCATCTGAGCCTGCTGTTGTCCCTCGCTCACCATCTCCCGTCGTGCAACTATCCATGCCTCCGCCGCACTCGTCCCCTGCTAGACTTGTTCGATCCTCAGAGGTGGGCTTGCTTTCTACAATTTTACTACACTATCCTCATACGGTGTTGTACTAGCTCAACGATTGGACCTCGACGTCTCGTACAAGCAGCTCTATATCAGCACCTCCTCTCTCAGGTGGCTCTGGGACAGCGTCTCGCTCAGGCAGCTCTGCATCAGCCTCAAGAACAGCGGATCATGTGAGTACACGTGCACTGCTTACTTGGTCCACCCTCATTAACTGCATTCTCAGGTTTCCCGGCCTCTGTCTCCAAATTTCGATTGGGAGCGAGATTGGCCCTGGTATAGGGACGAAATATGGCCTGACCCTCGTCCTAGCAACGGGTCATCACCTTCTCCAGGTCCCCCTATCCTTTCCACTCCCAACTCTGAGGCTAGCACCATGGCTGGCATCGTCGGACATGGCCTTGGCGACGCTTTCATATCTACCGGCGTGATCGTGACCCCGGGTGTGTATTCACCACTCATGCCGGGCATCAACTGTGCACTTGACGAGGATGTTGAGTCTTTCAAGAACAAGTTTGCCGCCGCGATTCGAAACAGAGCAACTAGGGAACCGGTTCAGCTTGTGGCACTTTCGGTTGCAGATGCAGCCTTGACTGTCATCGACGTGTTCAAGAAGTTCCACTTTCCTGCCGATCAGCAGCCTACCTCTTGGGATTTTCCTGCGGCAGCTCCAGGTGGCGCACGTCCTTATCGGCCTCCAGTTCTCACTGTCCGGCTGTCACCTGCTGAGATGGATATCACATCCTTCCTTCTTTTGCATCGTCTTTACCAAGTGTAAGCCTTATACGCTACTTCACTCTCAAAGATGCTGAGGGATCTCCTATAGTGATGCTGCCCCTGGTCGGGGTGTACAAGCTTCTGTGTTCACCGAAGCGACTAAGCAGTTGCTGGACCAGACGAGGCTGTGGTCATCCTGCTCCGCCTTCTCGATGCCCAAGATATCGGGGTTTCGTTGGTTGGGACACGACACCATTGCTGAATGGGCAGCTATTGGAATGCTGATGGCTGTTCACCTCGGACATTACGGCACTGGCCCAGCTGGATTTTCTCCGTTCCTCGCAGCTCTCTTGCTATTTTCGGTGGGAGGTCATGAGCGCAAGCTCTTCCACTTTCTTACTGAGGACATCATTGGTGCTTTCGATCCTGAGGCCGCCAAACTGCTTCATCCCTGGCTTTCTCTCACACCTGGTGACGTACTGCCTGCGTACTCTGTCGACACTGCAGAAAACCCAATTTGGACTTTGTTGATTGACATAGGCAATTTAGACGTAAGATTTTCTTTGCTTGCAGATATTTTGCTATACTCATCCGTCTTGATAGCCGTCACAGGTCAAGTCCACTGGCAGAACTCCAGAGGACCATCTAGCTCTCTCTGCATCGCTCATCAGCAAGGTACTCTTTGGTCATCTGGATCCTCTGGCCACTCCAGAGTATCAAGCTCTCATTCGTGGATTCAATTTTGTCATTCCACCTTCTTCACATGGCGGGTTTACTGCCATCTCGTTCGCAGAGGTGTGTACATGACCCTCAGTGCTGAGAGCATTCCTACTCATTGTGATTCCGTTTTATAAGCTCTTCCAGCTCGCCAGTCCTACAGCGGCACGCAAGTCGTTCCAACTCCTGTGTGCAATGTTCAACAGGCAGGTCAAGGATGCCAACGACGTACTATTGCACTTGAAGTTCAAGAGGCTTGCTGCTCTTCCCGACGCTGACCCTGACGTGACTAAGCACGAGCAGCTATGTCAGGAAGTCTTTGAAGCACTGATGAAACGCTATCTCAATGGGCACGGGCATCCGGAGAGCTCTGATATCATCACAGCCTTCGCGCTCACGGAGTCTCATGTTAGTATGGTCAAGAGGTCAGCGACATTCAGATGTGGAATTCTGCTCCAAACTGCCACAAGCAGCCCGCTCCTGTCCACTGACCACAACTGGTTCATCGAGGTGCGCAGTTTCGTTCAAGCCCTTCGGAGCTACTGTTGATTTAATTGACAGGTTCACTTTCGCCGTGCCACAAGCAATGAGCATGGATATGCTTCCTACAAGCGGGCTAAGCTTTTAGGACTTGATCAACCCCAGGTTTGTCGCTACTTTCAAAGGTGTAGCACAATAGCTGATGCAATCAAATCATCTAGATCGGAGAGCCTCAAGTCAAGATAGCTGCGTGCCCTCGTACGATCACTGTCACCCTCAATGTCCCCCTTCATGTCCTGATGATGCGTATTCGTAACCCCAACTCCACCTCTGACGAAGAGACTACTGACTTCGACAAATGGCTTCATTCTCTTCTCCTCAACGGTCATCATGATTTCAACGCCATATAGGTCATCACATCTAGCTTAGCGGTCTCTTTCCATTCTGGTATAAAAATAGAGCTAGCAAACCTCTTGTGCCTATTGGTAGCTGCTTCATAAATACCTGCTGTCCGCTCTTTGTCATCATTGACTGCCGCTAGCTATCTAGCTCACCGTGCTCTGAGTGCTGTTCGATAGGCGCCAATATAGCCACTTGGTTGATATGACACAAAGTCTGCCTGTCTTAGGCCACCGTAGACCAGACCTAAAATTCTATCTTTCCAAATCCTCATGGGATACATTTTCCAGACATCCCCTGACCCATGGAAGTTGTAGAAATGAGCCAGTGAGGCGATATCTGTATGTGGCGAGAAATG
>ALYI01004003.1:0-57491 GCA_001969225.1 Ceriporiopsis andreanae CBS 279.92 | reverse complement strand
GAGCCACAGAGACCGAAGAGGATTGTCTGGCGGTGCATGGGACGCGTTGTGCTGGTATTCGCTTGTTTGCGGTGACAAGACTTTCCGGTGGGTTGCAGCAGCTTGTATGGTTTGTGTCTGGTTATCCGGACGCTTTCTCCGCAGACGAGATGGCGCAGGTGTGGATGTGAAGACTAGCGGTCTGTGGCGCTGCGATTTGACCGGCGTGCTCGAGATGACATGCGACGACTTCACCCTGTGTTTGAAATGGACATTGTCTTGGTCGTAGGTAGCTTGGTAGTACGTAGCAAAGTCAAGCAGCTGGTCCCTGTCGACAGAGCTCGATAGATCGGCAAGAAAAGATTCGGTGTTGCTAGATCTGGCGAAGGGATCTGAATCGTAGTATGGCGCTTGATCCAAAGGCGGCGGCGAAGACGTTCGAGAAAAGTGCAGTGACCCCGGAAGGTGGATGTCCAAGGTAGGAGAGAAGCTGAGGGACGATAGCTGGTCTTTCAACTTCGCGCGTGTGTCGACCAGCCAGCGGTCAGATATCTCTGAAGGATCCCAGTGAACCGCGCCGGTCGAGCCTCCGTCGATGATCGTCCATTGGCTGCTGGTGGCTGCAATGCAGGGGAACCCATAATCGGGCGAAGGGAAGTCGGCCTGAGGCGTGCATAACACATCGGTAGAGCTTGACGGCGTAGACAGCAACGATAGGGGAGACATAGATGCAGTCCGGGCGCATAAGAACACGTCTTCGTCCGTGGCAGCTCTTGCATGGCGGGCGTGATATGTTCTTTCTGAGGCAAGAGATCTCGGCGGAAATTTCGCGTCTGGGAGCCAGATAAAGTCAGAAATAGAGCGCGTGCTGTAGAAGGCTGGTTCATTCCGTACCTTGTTCGCCACGGCTCCGCAAAGCCACACTGATCGTCGTAGGATACGATGACATGGTATGACCGGATACAAACGCAAGAGCTTCGGCAATACGACAACAGGACGGTACGAGCAAGTTCAAAAACTAGGATCGACGTTGAGGGGGCCAATATGACGGAACGCGATACGAAAGCGATGACAAGAGCGATGGATGTGAAGTGTTGCGATACAACGGACGGCTCACATCGTAGACACGTTGTAACACCAAGGTGAGGCTGACACCGCTGGGGCTCATGCCGACACATGGCAGCAGAAGCTCGCTATCGACAGCGACAAAGTCAGCCGTGCATGTCGACTACTCGAGGAAATTGATAAAGACAAACAAATGGACATCATACGGTGCTGAGTCTCAGTGGGGATGTATGTTCTTGCCCGAGTGGCGAGAAATTGACCATCCGAATATGGCTAATTCACTCATAAACGCGCAGATACTGCAATCACGCATCCTGGACCTTGATGGTTGAAACAGAGATGAGATGGCGGTGGATGTTCGAGTTGAAGCCTCTACGTGGGAAATCGCGCCCTGATTGTCGATCCTAACATTTGATGCGCTTGTGCCCCGATCTGGTAACGACCAAACTTGTGTGCTCGGCTGCGGCTGCCGTGTTGTTCGAACATTCGCATCCTGAGCAGTTGCTGTTGCAGTATAACGTCTCGTTCACTCAAGGCATCGCTGTGGGTGCGCCTGCGTTGTCGAAGCGCTGCAAGGCGTTTGTTGTAAAATGGATCCCGTTCTGGGACCCCGGCGCCTGTCCAGCGGTGTGTGGTCGCCATCCGCGTCCAACGAGGCTTTTTCTTCTCATCGTCCATCTTCCACCCGGCATTTCTAGCCCACTGCGCGTCTTTCTTTTAGTCATTCTCTTTCCTGCAGTCCAGCTGGCGGTTTAGCTGGTCGATGGCTGCGAACTACCACAACGCCAACGCCTCTTCTCCTTACGGGTCCGGCGACCCCAACTACAACGCATCTTCGGGCTACATCACGCCTATGCCAATGAAGAAACGCACCAGCCCCTGGATCAAGTTCGGCGTGCCCGTAGTCGTCGTCGCGGTCATCGTCGGCGTGGTCGTCGGCGCCGTCGTGGGCACAAGGCATCACAACAACAACTCGAAGGCGAGCACAGCGGGCAACGCTGCCAGTAACGGCTCGCCCGACGACTCTTCGCCAAGCGGACAGGCCGCTGCTGCCAGCTCTGCAGCTGCCGTCAAGGCAGCCATCGGAGTCTACCCTACTGCCACGAACAGCCAGTACCTCTTACCCCTCTATCCATCTACGGTTGGTCAAGCGTTTTTTGCGGGTTTTTCTGTGTACTGAATGCCGTCTCTTTTGCATCCAGACCAATACTGCGGCGTTCACTACGCCCACGTTCCATCCCACAACAGATACCTCCCTCGGATGGCCCGCAGATCCCTTCCAGCCGGCGAGCCCACAACCTACAAACGTCCGCCCAGACCGCCCGCGCCTCATCGCGCCATCGTACAAGTGGGCAGTGCTTCCCCAACTCATAGCGAAAGATCCCTACCTCCAAGAATGGAACGATACCATCTTCGGCAACGCGACGACATACTACCCACTTCCACCCGTCCAGTACTTCATGGACGGGTCCAGCGGTATCCTCGACAACTGCCGTTATGTTAAGGAGAGGGTCAAGGCTTGGGGGTACGCATTCCGCATGACGAACGATACCAAGTGGGTCGACCGTACCTGGCAGGAGCTTCAGGTAAGTCACTGTTTTTCTCGACGTTCGCTACGCCCCTCACACACCGAGTAGTTTGTCTCTGGTCCAGGGTTCGGTCCGAACAACAACACGAAGTGGAACCCCGATCATTTCCTCGATACCGCGGAGATGACCGCCGCTTTCGCGCTTGCCTACGACTGGATGTACGATCAGTGGACAGCTGACCAGAAGAGCTCCATCATGAACAGCATAATCACCTATGGCCTCAGCCAAGGCGTTGAACAGTACACGGGTTCCGCTGGCTGGTGGTCGCACAACATCCAGGGCAATTGGAACTGTGTCTGCAATAGCGGCATGACCATGGGCGCACTGGCCATTTTGAAGGACGACACTTCAGGAACTGCGGAGCAGATCCTTGGCCTGTCCATCCCTAATGCCAACGACAACTGTGTCGGTGCTGTCTCCTCGGACGGTACTTGGTCAGAGACGGCCAACTACTGGTATTTCGGCACTACCGGACACGCCGAGATGTCCTCGTCACTCATCACCGCCACGGGCGATCATTACGGGCTCCTCTCGAACAACAAGAACTTCGCCCTCACCGGTCTCTTCCACATGTACGTGTCCGGCTTTGGCTCGCTTTTCGCATACGGCGACCACGGCCCGAACAAGTACTCCACCACTGCGAACTCCATGTTCCTTTACGGCGACTTCTATCAACATCCGGAGTACGTGCTGTTCCAGCGTGACCAGCACGATGCGCCCGAGCCCAACTCCATGTTCTGGTACAACCCGACCGTCGCGGGCGCGTTCTGGGACGGCATGCCCCTCGACCACTTCTTCGATGATAGCACGGACCAGTGGGGCGCGATGCGCAGCAGCTGGACGGACGAGAGCGGGCTTTACGCCGCTATCAAGGCGGGCAAGCTCGTGAACCACCAGACGCACAACGACCTCGACTGCGGCGACTTCGTCATTGACGCCCTCGGCACGCGCTGGGCTGGCGAGCTCGGCTCGGGAGACTACAACTCTCCCTTTTACTTCAACGGCGACGTCCAGGATCAGGATCGCTGGACCTACTACCGCAAGCGCACGGAGGGTCAGAACACAATTCTTGTCAATGGGCAGAACCAGAATCTCGACGCTGCTCCGACAGTGAACTTTGGGACCACGAACGAGACACAGGGCTCCAGCACAGTGTACGATGTCCCCAGTACCTCCGCCGCATTCTTCACAGCCGATTTGACCTCCGCGAACAACGATACGTATGTCTACGTGCTTTCCTCGTAGCTATTCGTTGCTGACCCGTCTGACAGGTCGTCGTGGAAGCGCGGTATGCGTGTGCTCAATGCCCGGAAGCAGGTCCTCCTCCAAGATGAGATCACCGCAACACAGCCCATCATGTGGCGCATGCACACGAACGCGACCGTGGCGATTGACTCAAGCGGCTCGTCGGCCACCCTCTCGATCGGCGACCAGACCCTCAAGATGCAGGTCCTCAGCCCGACAAGCGGCATCACCATCACGCAAGGCGGCACCGACCGCCAGCCCAATGACCCTCCGCTACCGGCGGGTGCCGTCGACTCGCCCAACCCCGGCGTCGTCGTCGTCAGCATCGCGCTTCCCGCGGGCACGTACAACCTCCAGGTGCTGTTCAACCCGCAGTGGCCCGGCATGTCCGCGAGCGACTTTGAGACTCCCCCTTCTGTCCCGCTCGACAGCTGGACGACCACGAGTCACAATAACTAGATATGTAACGAACGATCTGCGGGAGAGTGATATGGACAATCGAGACACGGACGCGGAAAAAGGCCGACACATACCTTAGTTAGGCTTCACGAGACACTGACCACGCCTTTCCTGGGCGTGGTAGATTAGCTGACTTCCACCCAACTTGGATTTCAGGCAGGAACTATTTTACGTATTGTGGCACTTATATCCACTCGCCGAGGACTTCAGATTCCAGAGACATTCGCCATTTTTTGTTGTACTGCCCCTTTTATTACTGTTTGTGTTACTTGTTTCCAGTACTCTATCCCACACGCGCGGCGGTCTGACAGGCCATCTACGCATACGGCAGAGCCGTTGATGTACCCGATATCCGGTCAGACAGTTCCACGCTGTGTAGTATGCCTAATTGGTGATTCTCTTCTCTCCTAGCAGCTTGTTCTCGCCGGTGGAACCTCCCGCGTACACGAGGCATGACACGCTCTGTCCTAGGTAACCTTGTTTTCGTTCGAGCTCGGCCGGGCGCTGGCGGATTCTTAGGCTCGTATAAATCCAGCTGCCAACGCGAAATGATCCCATCCGCTCTCTCTTCCTGTCTCTATCCTTCCCACAGCCTCATGAGCGGCCATTGAGATAACCTATTTGCTCCTTTGTGAGTGTCCTCACGACCCTAACGAAAGCATAACACACGCTGACATTCTAATCCCTCTCGTCAGAAATTATAGTCACTACGTCGACACCTCTTCGTCAGTACCCGCTTGAACGCGTGCTATCGTGACCTTCTAAGAGTGTGCGTGGCCCAACGACGATGTCAGCGTTACATGGGATTCGTCGCCACAGACAGCGGCCGGTAAATAATACTCTCTATTGATATTCTCATCGCCTGACTGGTTTCTGCACTGCTGCAGCGACTATCCCCATTGATGATGGATCCGCCACAGCTCGCGGAGTTCGCTGTGACCCAAGCACCGCGCTCACCGATTATTGCGGGTCTAATGCTGCGGAATCATATCAGCGGCAGAATCCTGGCAGACGGGCCAGACGAGCTGATAATGAGGTGCGTTCTTCCGTGTGGCGTGAGGTGCAGCGCATTTCCGCGTGCTAAGTACTCTTTCTTTCTGCGAAGTCTGTCAGCGGGGATGAGGGATGTCGAACGTCAGGACCTGATGAGCATCACACTCGGCGTGCGTTCTAAGACCAAACGCAGTCCGGGAGAAGGCCACTTTCGTCCGCTGCAAGAGATCGTAGAACAGCTGGAGAGGCAACGCCCATTGGAGCCTGGAGAGGCGGAGCGAACGTCCCCCGTTTCCGATGGC
The DNA here is from genome assembly GCA_001969225.1 of Ceriporiopsis andreanae CBS 279.92. Lineage (NCBI taxonomy): Eukaryota > Fungi > Basidiomycota > Agaricomycetes > Polyporales > Meruliaceae > Ceriporiopsis > Ceriporiopsis andreanae. The sequence goes on along the minus strand of ALYI01004003.1, from coordinate 51,859 downwards.
CCGTCCGAGCAGCCCTACTGGGACTTTGCGGACGAGGACGAGGAATCAACAGGCTCGGATGCCAGTGCGAGCCATGACCCTGGTTACAGCACTCCTGAACTCATCGCGGGAGAAGCCATCAGTTCAGAGCACGAAGCGGCGCAGTCCCCAGGTGCCCAATCGCTTAGAGGGACTTCATCGACAGGCGCAGGTGGCGATCTCGATTCGCCGTCAGAACACGCTTCAACTCGGTCTGATATCGACGGGAGCGAGATGTCATCGAATGGATTGACGACACCCCACACAGTGAGCGACACGGACGCGCGCACCGATATCTCTGAAGTCGAGTCCGCAATGCTTGCAGAACAGCGGAGCGCCTTGGAAAACGTGGTTCACGACGTTTCGACGGACCCCGAGCAGGCAGCGGTGAGGCTCGCGTTGCAGGAGCGCATCGCGAGCCTCAACGCTTCCACCCGGCATGTCCCACCTCGTGCTAGCCGTGAGGCCACGACCACCACCCTCCCGCGTGCGAAGCAACGTGAAATACACGTGGTCGATGCCTCCGTTGCCACTGACGAATCGCGATCGGCGACGCCGGTAGCGAGGGACTACAAAGAAATCAGCGTGCAGGTGCACGTACGAGTTCCACTTGCGACGCGGCGCAACGGAGAGGCGTCATCGGGGATTGACCGTCGTCAAGCCGACAGTGGACGCAGCACGACGAGCGTCGCGATCGATTTGTCTCTGGAATTCGACTAGTTACTGGCTGTGAGCATCCCCCTTGCATTATGACCTGTGACTGTCCCCCTCACTATAAGAACAGAGCGGCCAACGTAGTGCTGTATGTATCCTTTCTTGCACATCGAATTCTTTCTTGTTTGTCTCGGTGGTCCGTGCATCGTAGTAGACAAGGACAATGGGTTTGAGGGCTAGGCCAAGATAACCACGTGCATTGGCCACTGATCTCTGTCCGCAACGTACGTTCACATATATAACCTGATGCCGCGTATCACTTTTGCCTCTCGCCATCTCTTCCTTCGCCATCTCGCCTGTTTTCTTTCTTTCCTGTTACGCCTTTGTTTGTCAACGACCTGCCACCATGAAGCTCGGGGAAGCACTGTGTGCCAGCCGAAATCGGGCAGGTCGCGCGACGCGTATTCCGATCTCGTCAGGTAGGGATGCGTCTCCACCGGTACGTTCAGTTCTATGCTAGAGGACTCCACCATCTCACGGTCTGCCTCTTCCTCAGGTTCGCGTCATTTTCCCTAGGAACCGCAAGGGCAGCTCACAGAAATGTCAGCTTGAGACGCGCACGGTGGACGATCCAGACTTCGCATCCGACGCTGAGTCGGATGTGGACGTGAAGCTGAGAACATTGGCGGACGAGTTGGCGGCTCTGAATGTAGACGAGAAGAGTCTCATGATCGTGGACACCTCTCCGCCGCCATCCCCTTTGCTGTCGCAAGACGAGCCAGTGGCACCGTGGAAGCCAAGGATGATCGAGCTTCCGCGCGCCGCGTCGCCGCCGCCACGAAAGACGCGCCTTCGGAAATATCCCAAGTCACAGAGGCAGCCAAAGAGGACCCCAACCGTGCACAACATGCCCCTTGGTCCTTCTCCGCTCTCATCTGGCATACAGGGCGGTCGCGGTTGTTACTCCTTCACCTGTCACATCGACGGCTGCTACTTCGGCGGGGCCTCGCTGCAGCACATCAGGCATCACATGGAGTCTGCTAGCCATGCAGGCCTCGGGTTAGACGGTATAGAGACTCACTGAGTATTCACATGACCACTTCCATCGCCCTTTCTCGACTCATTTAGACATAAATTATCCACGTTCCTTGCTTGCCTGATCTCCTCTCGAAGAAGGCAGCGCCACAATGACCTCGAGGTCGCGGCTGCCTTCTTTTATTATTTCGCCGTGATCGTCCATATCATAAGATACATCCTATCTATGCAATAGAAAAACGCTGCTCTCCAACCACGACCGTGAGCTGAAGCAGGTGACAATCATGCCTATTTCCTGCGGCGCTGATGAGCGCTGCCATGAGACTAGGCCGGTCCGAGCTTCACTGCATCCTTTGTGGGCCTCCTTATCTGCCGCGTGTGATTCACACGAAAGCGGCGCATTTCCTTGTTCACAGCCATGCACCGTGGCAGGGTAGAAAAGGTGCGGTAGCCTTCTGGTCTCCGGCCTCCAACTTGCCACCTTCTTCCTCGACTTCCACCTATCCTCCGCCAACGACCGTAGTTGCGATAACAGCAGCCGCTCGCACAATCTTGCATCTCAGCCGCCTCAGACTGCGTGCAAGATCAAGAAGACCCACTCAAACCTAATTCCACGTCGAGCACCCAGTTCGCTGATAAGTCGTGGAGATTCCCAGTCAGGGAAATTACGGCCGCGTCACTCTTTTCCTCCTTGCCCTTGTAAGCCAGTATGATTAATAGAGCGCACCAAACTCACCTACGGTCCTAGCCATCTTGATCAACATCCAGTATGCCGCAAATATCGCCATCGTCGCCCTATGGTGAGTGAGAAGACAATCTGTAAGATGGTGCGACTCACGGTACGTCTGTATCAGTGGCACTTTACAGTCCTCGCCACATGCGAGCCTCATCGCCTACGGGAGAGCGAGTCCCTACAAGGACGCAGCGGGTGCCCAGAGTAAGATATCGCTCCATCATCGCAGAATCCGACTAACGGTATTCAGATTGACCCTAACTTGCTCAGCCCGGAGCAGGTTAAGCAGGCTATCCACGATTATGCGCCACCGGAAACATCACCAATTCTGGAGAGACTCACCCTTGACAAGAAGATCGACGGTCGAACTCTAGTAAACTGTTCGGAAGATCTGCTCTCAAGGTATGTATTGTCTCTCAAATGTGTGAACAACATAATTGCTGACGCACCTTCACTAGTCTGACGAACGACGAACGGCTCACTCACGATCTTCTGGGCGTGTCACAGCATTTATGCGATCGTGCAAGGATTGTGCGCAGCCCAACGTCACCTAGGGCCCCGTCCTTGAGCGTTATCGTCCAACAGTTGGCATTGTCGAACTTGTCGCCTCAACGGCCAGCCGACACCCCTCTATCTCCACTAGAGAGCGAGCCTCTTTCATCGCCCTCGCCACATCTTGACTCGCCACCTCCGGAGTGGGACTTTGATACCACCCCATCTGAAGCGGACGACAGCGTCGGCCGGGAGCTTCTCAGCTTTCCCCCTGCAGAACAGACAGAAACGGCTCCTCAATCTCTGCTCTTCCCGGAACACGCCCAGCAAGACAATCTGCTGTCCGTCCTCCAGATCACGCAGGGTCTACCCAGCCTACAAGGGGTCCTCACCGGAAGCGAGCTGGCCCCCGACAATCCCCGATTAGAGGATGGTGTCGATACTGTCGGAAGTGGAGATCATCCTGCGAGCCAGGACGATCTCCCCAGCCGCCAGGATGTGCCATTCAGCGGCCTCCGTGCCGTTGAAGAGACGGGAGAGGCGCAGATCGACCTGCCCGAAGCGAAGATCACCGCAGAAGCCTCGATGCAAACCGACGCGCCGCCGAAGGAGCCTTCTGCACCCCCACGTGTCTTCGTCGATGTAGGGGTCCAAGCGAACTTCGAGGCGATGGATAATCCGCGCACCGCAGACACACTGTTCACGTCTGATCTGCTGTGCGATGATGAAAATCTTGACCTTCCTCCAGGAGGTTCGAGCGCAGTAGATCCTCGTGGCGATACCGCACACCAGGAGGCCACCTTCGAACAAGCGCCAGAGACTGACCTCATGTCTCTGGACGACGATGTAGCAGCGACGGGCAGTGAAGCGACCACGGTCTCGGCTGATAAAGCGGAGGCCACAGGAGCAGCTAGCACATCTCAGGCCGCCGTACGTGATGGAGAGGGAGAGGTTCCAGAGGACAAGAGGACGATCGCGATACCATTAGGCCCGGTGGACGGAGAACCAGCCGCGAATGGTCCTGAACCTTATCTTGACGCGACGAATGAAAGGATGCACGATGAGAGCCGCAGCAGCGATGTCCACGACACAGAACGGGCAGAAGAGGGGAGTGGGGACCTCACCGGCGGTCGCGGGAACGATGCAACGCTTGAAAAGCAATCGAGTTCCCTTCAGCCGACCAATGCCCCTGGCACGTTGGAGATAGAGGAGCACCTGCCGGAACCTGAGCAACGCGGGCAGAAGGAATTAGACAGCGCGCAGGAGGCAGACCGCCTCGAGAAAGAGGCAGAACACGGTGAGCGAGAGGAAGAAGACCACGAGCAGGAGGAAGAAGGCCAGCAAGAGGAGGATCGTCGGGAACAGGAGAAGGAACACCGCGAGCAGGTAGTGAGACGTGGTGAGCAGTACGAGGGGCGCCACGACGGACGAAGGGAGGAAGAACACGGGGCACAGAATGCTGAACAGGACGCATCGGCCAGTGTACAACGCACAGTTGTACCAGGTTCACAGGAAGCTTCGCCCGTACCTGCGCACGCGCACGCGCCCGCGCCCGCGCCCGCTCCCGCTCCTGCTCCTGCTCCTGCTTCTGCTCTCGCACCTGCACCTACACCCGCACCGGCGCCTGACCCTTCAGCCACACTTGCGTCGGATGTCGATGCCCCAGTCATACGTCGCCTTCGCTCCGAGCTGCCGTCGTCGCAGCGGGAGACACCCCGGGTTAACCACTGGGGGACAGTCATGACTCCGATCCCTTCGATCAAGCCTCCGTCTGCTTGGCAGGGCGTGAAGAGACTTGTAAACGTCGGCCTCGACGCCATCCAGCGCAGCGGTTCCTCGTCTCCCGCCCGAATGCCTCCTAGGACGGAGGTCCCAGGCAACCAGCTGGTGGACCTCACAACACCATCAGAGGCGGCACAGGCCCCCGGCCGGACAGAACCTGAGACGCTTATCAGCGGCGCGACAACAGAGGAACCGCAACATACCGAAGAGGCTCTGGACAGCGGGTCAACCGGGTCGACTACTCCGCCCCCATCGATGCCTTCCGTCACGGCTCATCCCAATGAAGTGGCGCAAGCAGAGACGGCCTTGTCAATAACGGAAACACAGGCACAGCACGAGTTGCCTGCGAGCCACCCACCTGCCAATGAGACCGCTGACGCCGCGCCTGCGCCACCGACCGTCAACGACGCGCTTGCTCATCCGACTGTCAACGATACGCTTTCTCTTCTTGCTGTAAGCGATGCGCCTCTTCAAGCCTCCAGCGACGCGCCTGCACCGGCAGATATTAGCGGAGCACCTCCAACCACAGTGAACAGCGCCGAGGGTGTCCCTGTTCCCGGCGCGCAAGCTGCCACGGAACCGGAGGCACAGCGCAAGTGGCCTGCGAGCCACCAACCTGCCGATGAGCCTGCTGACGCCGCGCCTGCGCCTCCGACCGTCAACGACGCGCTTGCTCCTCCGACTGTCAACGACGCGCTTTCTCTTCTTGATGTTAGCGGTGCGCCTCTTCAAGCCTCCAGCGACGCGCCGGCACCGGCAGCCATTAGCGGAGCATCGAATCCTTCCACCACAGCGAACAGCGCCGAGGGTGTCCCTGTCCTCGGCGGGCAAGCCGCCACGGAACCGGCGCCATCACTCGACGCACCATCCAGTGAGGCCCATCTCGGCGACGACGACTACGTGGAAGTTACTCACCCTTCGGCATCTGATAGTAACGGAAACATTGGTCCCGAACAGACGAACGCGCTGGCTGGGAAGGGCGCGGCGGAAGACACCACGGGCGGTGAAGAACGCGGGAGACGCGAGGAGACCGAAAGCCTCGAACACAACGGAGACGAACGAGCGAAAGGAGAGGACGGCTGGGAGATGGTACAAGATAAGAAGGGTGGTCGCCCGCGCCCGCACCTTGCTCGCACACACAGCGAGTTCCCGCCGACCAGCGGGCCTATGATTTCTCCAATCGCGGAGAGGAGGCGAGCGAGCAGCACGTTGCCCAGCCCGCTCCGGGACAATGACGATGAGGGCGAGGACAGTGGTGCTGAAGGAGAGGACGCGGCCGAAGGAGGCGGGGAAGGCAACGAGTCCCCGTCGATACTCTCGAAACTTGAAGGTCTATCTGGAAAGGCAAGGAGGCAAGCCATGAAGCGAGAAAAGGCGAAGTTGAAAGCAAAGAAAAAGATCACCATGGTATGACCACATTTTTTTTTAGCTGGGCTGAGGTGGACATCGAACATTTGGGCTTGTAATTATTCATGATATCGGTATTTTATATTATCGTAGCTGTTACCGTCAGCAAATGTTTACAACGTGGCATGATACCTGTACGCACCATTTTAATTCTACAAATTGATGCAATGCCGGTTCCTAGTAAGCACAAAAACGCTGATGCTCCGTGGCAATATCACCTAACATGAGAACACTCCTACGTGCCCACCATTGCCAAGAATCTTCTTAGTCTGTTCCACCTCCGCAAACCAGCTGAATCCTTTTGTGTAAGCGTTGTTGCCCTTGGATACGCGGTATATAGTCCGTTGAAAGCGCGACTTATAAGGCAGCCCTTGTACATGCAAGTGCAGGTGCTTGACAGAGTTGAAGGGGGGTATATGGAATCCCAGGCTGCCACAATTATTCATGGGTCAGAAGAGCCCCAAGGTATGCGATCGTCGCGAGCGTACCGACGAGAAGAGGCTGGGACGTCGAATCCGTCCAGCATACGATGCCCGATCTCCGCCATCTCGGTAACTAGAGCATACTCGTTCAACGCTCGTGTCTATTGCTCAGAAGAAGTTGCGCACCGAGACCAACGTCCTCCTTGCCTAATGTCTTCACGCTCGCTGTCAGGAGGCTTAGCCAGCATCGCGGCGTGCAGAACTAGGACGACGACTGACCGACATGTCTCTTCGGTATGACCAGCAAATGATGAGCAGCCGCGGGCCTATAATCGTTGAATACAATGAAAGTATCGTTCTGAAGACATCGCAGACCGATCTGTCAATGATGAGCCCGTGCAAAGAAGCCAGCGAGACGCACCTCCCATACTATGTCAAACCCCTTCTCCCGCGACACATCGCAGAATATGCAGCCTGCGACGCGTTCTGCGCTTCGCGGCTCAGTTGATGCCTCGTCAAGAAGTTGTTTTCCCGGGTTCGTGCTGGAAAAACGCGTACAAGAGGTGAAGATCCCGAAGCAAGAGAGCATGAGGCAAGTCGGAGGCGAGTCGTCCACCTAGTTACTAGGCGCGCGGTCGTCGCCGGCTTCCATCTTTATTATAGTTACCAGCTCTTCAACTCATCAAGACAATTTCTGCTGAAACCAACAGTACGCCGAACGAGGCCGGTGTTTTGTGTTCAGAGATAATTTATAAAACCTGCGATACAACATCGTGCTAAAACGTGCGGATAAGCCAGGGCAAACGATGCCGCGGAGGCATGTCGCCGACTGGCGAAGGATATCAAGGTCTACTTTACAAGGGGGGTTATAAGAAGGAGAAAATAGTGTACACGATCCAATGACTTGGGCATTTCATTTGCTTGTACAGAGTTGGGTGTGTTGCGGGGGGCAGACATTTTAGTCGAACTTGGGGACGTCCATGGTGCCCGCGGGGTCTGAAAATGAGAGTCAGGAACTGATCGCGAGCTCGAGAGATGCGTTGAAACTCACCAGTGCCGTTCTTGTAGATGAACTCCCGGTCCTTCTCAGCCATGTGCTGGACCTCGCTGACGAGCTCGTGGCTCTTCGCCGCGACCTTGGCGTTGAACTTGGAGGCGCCGCGGATGGCAGCCTCGGCGACGTGGTAACGCGAAGTGTGGTTCTGGAGCATCATGTCGAGCGCAGTGGTCGTGGAACCCTCCTCGCGGTAGCCCTCGATGGTGACGCGGTCGGCGAGACCACGGCCGAAGAGCAGGCCACGGAGCTCCTGGGGGTAGCCGTGGTAGTTGAAGTGGATCGGCTTGTCCTTGGTGAACAGCGCATCCCAGTCGGCGTCCTGGAGCGAGTGCGGGTGCGAGCCCGATGGGCCGAGGATCATGAGGTCGGTGACGTTGACGACACGGACGCGGAGCTCTGGCGCGAGCTTGCGGAGGATGGCCGAGGCGGCGATGACCTCGAAGGTCAGCTCCACACCGACACCAACGAGAACGACGTCGGGGGAGACACCCTCGTCGGTGGAAGCGAACTTCCAGGTCGAGGCACCGGCGATGCAGTGCTATAGGTGAAGAATCAGTGATAAGTTCTAAAGCGCGTCGTGAGAAGCGTGCGTACCTTGTCGGCCTCCTCGGGGGAGAGCCACACGGGCGTGGGCTGCTTGCTGCCGACCATGAGGTTGACGTAGTCCTTAGCCCTGAGGCAGTGAGCCATCGTGCTCAGGAAGCAGTTGGCATCTGGCGGCAGGTACACGCGCGCCGCTTGGGGCTTGAGGTTGAGGACGGCGCCGATGAAGCCGGGGTTCTGGTGAGAGAAACCGTTGTGCTCCTGCCTTGTCCAGGTGGAGGTCTCGACGTAGTTGAGAGATCCGTTGGGCTGGCGCCATGAGGTCTCATGAGCCTATGAGGTATCGATGTCAGTCAGTGAATACACTCGAATAAGTCGAACAAACTGACCATCTTGGTGAACTTGCTGTACTGCACCATCATGGTGTCGATGATGCCGAGGAAGGCCTCGTAACTGGGCAGGAGACCGGTGCGACCGGTGAGAGTGTAGCCCTGGAGCATACCCTGGCAGGTGTGTTCTGAGAGGATCTCGATCACACGGCCACCCTGGGCGCGGGAAGCGATATCCCACTGGAAGTTCCTGCCGCTGTCGCGGAGTGTGGCGTCGAGCTTGTTGGAGACAAGCTCATCAGGGGAGAAGATACGGAAAGAGGAACCGTTCCTAGAAGAGCAGGCGTCAGTGACTAGACGACGGCCAATGAGAAGGCAAGTACGCACTGCTTGATGACTTCCTGGAGGAGCTCGCCGATGGCCTTCATGCAGCTGACCTCTGAGCCCTTGGGGGATGCGAGAGCCATCCAGTCGGGGACGTCGAGGGGCTGGTAGCCGGCGTAAGCCTCCTTCTTCTGACCGAGCTTGAGGTGGTCCTCCTCAGGGACGACGGAGAGGATGTCGGCGTTGGGGACACCGTCCTTGCCGAAGAGCTTATGTGGGTCGTAGGACAGGAGCCACTCCTGGAGTCTCTTGCGCTCGTCGGCGTTGCCCTTGGCCTCAGTGAGAGGGACCTGGTGAGAGCGGAAGGAGCCCTCAACGAACTGGCCGTTGACCTTCTTGGGGCCTCCCCATCCCTGTAATACATGTTAGCATATGTTGTATGCAACAAAAAAACAAGCGGCGACAAACCTTAGGAGTGCGCATGAGCAGAACGGGCCAGCGGGGCTTGACAATGGGGCTGCCACTGCGAGCCGCCTTCTGGATCTTGTGGATCTCATCGAGGGCCCACTCCATAGAGGCAGCGAGGTCCTGGTCGATGTTCTCGAGGTCCTGAACGAAGCGGACCTGGTAGCCGTAGCCACTATATGCGCATATTAGTATGAGATATGGTTGTAGAAGACAAGTAGACGTACGTGAAGAGAGCAGTCAGCTCCTTGTCGTCCATAGTACCGTAGATGGTACGCTCGGAGATCTTGAAGCCATTGATGTGAACAATGGGGATGACAGCGCCTGACTCGGCGGGGTCGATGTACTTGTATCCGTGCCATGCGGTAGCAGTGGGACCAGACTCAGCCTCACCGTCACCGACGACACAGGCAACGACAAGGTCGGGCTTGTCCATGACAGCACCGAAGGAGACTGCCAAAGCGTATCCGAGCTCGCCACCCTCGTGGATAGCTCCAGGGGTCTCGGCGTTGATGTGACTAGAGGTCGACCCAATTAGGGGCTCGCTCGGGGCAGAGGGCGTAAAATTTGTACATACCTGGGGAAGCCTCCGGGAACACTGAAGGCAGCGATGAGGTTGTGGAGACCCTCCCTGTCGCGGGTGTACTTGGGCCAGAAGGTCGCAAGCGAGTTCTCGAGCCAGAGGCAAGAGAGGATAGCCGGGGCACCATGTCCTGGGCCGACGACGTAGAGCATCTCCTGCTTGGTCTTACGGATGAGACGGTTGAGGTGCGCGTACACGAGAGTCAGTCCGGGGCAAGTTCCCCAGTGACCGAGAAGACGGGGCTTGATGTCGTCGGAAGCGATGTCCCTGTCGATGAGGGTGTTGTGCTTCAAGAAGATCATCGCTGAAAGTGAACATGTTAGAACGCGTCGAGGCAGAAGACGCGACGAGAGACATACCAGCCGCGATGTAGTCGGCGGCGCGCCTGAACTCCTGGATAGCATGAAGTTCTGATTGGGAGAGGACCCCCTGGGTGATCAGGGACTTCCTGAACGAGAGGATCTCGTCGGGGAGCTGAGAGGGGTCAGCGGGCGGGTTGGGAGTGTAGATGATTTGCTCGGGCATTTTTTTGGAGAAGGTGGGTGGTGAATGAGAGTCGTCGACGACGAGGGTGGTGAACAGAAAGGAGGTGGCGGGTACATGGCAGTATTTATATTTGAGAAAAAGCGGCTCCAAGTCAAAGACCAACTTTTCGACTGAGCAAACACAACCGCAAAAGCGTCACAGACCGCGTCAACGCACGTGGCAAAACACCCCGTGGGAACGCGATCAATCCCCTAGATGGGCGTCTCCCCGCGTCTAGAACGGGTTTTGTTCAAGTCTTTCGACAAAGTCTGGCCCCCGAGCTGTCCTTGGACCACAGCCCATCCTCTTCTTCAAACCACCACACCGATAGGGTTGAATTACACGACCACACATGGTCATCTGCCAAACCTGCGTGATGTGTATCACAGCATGTCCGCTGCATCGCCTGGAATCTCGTACGCATCTACCTCATCTTCCAGACCCTCAGATCACTCCCGACAGTCCGTTTCTCCGTTTTGCACAGGACGTTTGACACTGAAATCCCATGACTCCGCGCCGGTCGCTCGGCGCACCTCCCCCATTTTTGAGCCGCGTTGCAAACCCCGTCTCTGGACAACCAATCATCCATTTTTAATATTAGCAATTCTGTCTCAGTACAGTCTGGGGAAAGGCGGGGAAAGGCGGGGTACAACCACCACGTTCCGGAAGAGAAGTCATCAGCCACCTTATCATGCCATATTCACCTGCTTGGCGCCGGGCCATGCCTCCATGTGCCTTGATGTCATTCCCAAACCGCGCATGTCTCTACGCCCCACATATTGCGCTTTGCATTGTCGCTGCCAGTTCTACCCAGTCGCGTCTGGATTCTACTCCCGCTCGCGTTGCGCCACCAAATCGTTCAATCTCTTTCTCGCATCGCCGGGCGTTTCCCCATACTGAATGCCGGTCCCTCAGGAAATCAGTCGTACTCGCCCACCGTGGAAAGCACCCTAGTACGTGTCACCGATATCCGGAACTTGCGCCCTGCGATATCCCTCACGAATGTCCGTCTCTAGGCCTGGCAGACCACGCAAACTGACCCTGGACTCACGCTTTTGCATGCGCCGACTGCGCAGAGTACCTACCCCCGCGGTGAGACTCGCCTGCGTAGCTTCCTGTCCCTCGCGTGAGAGTGCGAACATCGTGCTCACGGCGCAATTACCACCGCCGCGGTGTGCCTCCCGCTGACCTGGTCGCCTGCATTGGCAATTTCTGAGCACAAGCCGAGCCTTACCTTTGCTGCGATGCTCTGTCATCGTAAGGTGCTCTGGACGATGCTGGTGGGTCAGCGCCACCGTCCAGCCGTGTTCTGAGAGGGCTGATGTTGCGCCCTAGGACTCCTAGATGTCAGAAAATATGCATCAGCGGTCCGAAGGCTGCAAGCCTGACGGCCAAGGCATGAGGCGATGGTCCAGGGGAATTATGGAGCGTACAGGACATGTAGAGTAGCACTGGAATACGCAGAGTCCTCCGCGATCGATTCGTCGGAACAGACAGGCAAGATAATCGAAAATGTGTTCAAGATCCCAGTGAACGTTGCGCCCAGCTGTTGGCTAGCCAATCAGACAGGGATGCAGGCGGCGACCGAGGGACCTACATCCAGCCCTCGGGGCTCCCCGTATGAGTCGTAGACGACGAGAGTGAGTGCTGTGATAGCCACTACTGTGTAGAAGTACTGAGAATTAGCGCCGTGTAGAATGTCCATCGCCTCCACCGCTGCGGGCGTCACCCACGATGCATGACGTGCAGGCGCAAACCGGGGGCGGTCAAGTCCCTCTCTGATCCCGGAACGTCTCGCTATTATATACGTTTCGTACACGATCAGAGAGCCGCCCACCGGTAACCAAGAGGCTCCTGAATTCACTGCCTCCTGCCGGAAGGGTCAGTGTGCAAGTCAGCAGACCAGTAATCGGTACGGATGCGTGGCGGTACTCACCTTGGCCTCTACTGAATATGCATCACGCATCTTAGATATTAGATGCTGGGGTGCTCGCCTGACCCCTCGCCGTAGTCCTGGTGCCCGATTGCGCCACTTACGGGGCAGTATCCTGACCTGCTTGGGCGGGCGTGATGCGGCTGGGCCGCCGCTGCGCCAGATCGCTAGTGTCGCGGGTCGCATTGCCTAGAAGATCATTGTCTCTGCGCCACATTCCGATGTGGGCCCCTGGTTCCTGCAACGCCCGGCTACGGCGCCACGACGAGACGATCGCCATCCTGGGCACATTCACAAGTCACAAGTTCACTTTACCTGCATTCCATCTCCAACCGTCGATCCTCCTGTGACATCTCACACCTCATACCCCTGGGATCGCGTGACCCCCTCGAGGATCTGCGCGCTACGGCTGCCAGCTGTGGATCAAGGTGCGGACGAGGATTCCCAGTATGGGTTCGATCGTGTCGTCGTCGTGGTTGATGATCGAACAGGATGCTTGATGGACGCGGCGGGTGTTCTACTCCCACGGACTGGGACGCGTCAGGTGCGCACCCGATTCACGTTGTCGGCTGGGTGCGTTCGGGCTGTCCCGCTTGGCTGCAGTCGCCGTGGCGCGTGTGCCAGACAATGGTTGTCCCGCCGTCGTCTGGTGCCGAACCCCGTATACTGCACCATAAGCGGTTGCCGTCACCTCACCCGCAGTTATCGACTACCAAACGCGGAAATTGAACCGCTACCCCGCCGCCTGCCCGCTGGTGCGCGCCACATGCCCGCTGCCTATGTCGCGCAATATTCCCCAGGCTTAGCGCCACCGGGCGCGGCCTTCCGTCCTACCCGCTCAACGGAGTGTCAATGATAGTCTTTGGGCTCTCGACCGTGCCGACCGCCGCGCCCGCCATGCCAGGAGCGTCGAATATCATATTTGGCGTCTCCGAGGCGCCGCGCTCATCGACTTAGGGGCGTCGCTCACGCTGGACTTCGTCCCGATGTGGCCGTACTCGACGGAGAACGTGCTCGCGTACGCTGTCCGCCGCCGCTTGTCGGTAGCCGCTTTTTCTCAAATTCTTCAAATTCGGCTAAGTCATGGCAGACGCTGTATTCGTGCACGATTAAGTAGAAATTCATTTGAGTGGGTAATAGCGGATAATCGCGGTGTATAATGCAGTACAAGAAGGTATACGACGCCCTTAATACAGTCCTTTACGCGTACACTCCCAAAACGAATATGTGACGTGGCGCGTCCCCTAGTGGGAGTTGGGCAGCCAGAAACGGTCGTCGATCGCGCACTCGCGCGCCATCTCCAACTGAACAAAACAAACGCGTCAATTTTGGCGCGAGAAGGATGCAGAGACATACATACCTGCTCGTCAGTGCGACAGACAAGAATGCGCTTCTGGCCCTCGGTCTTTTGACCGATCTCAACGACCTCGCCGTCCTGACTCGAGACGGCGTTGTTCTTCTCGGCATCGAGAGCGAAGTCGAAGCACTTCATGCGGCTCACGATCTCGTTGCGCACCTCGACGCTGCGCTCGCCGATGCCGCCGCTGAACACGACGGCGTCGATCTCGCCCTCGAGCTTCATGTAGTACGAGCCGACAAAGTCGCAGACGCGGTCGACGAAGATGTCGAACGCCATCTTCCACTTCTTGTCCTCCTCCTTGATCTCCTCGCCGGGCTTGAGCGCGGCGTTGACGGCGTTCATCGAGCGCACGATGAGCCCGAAGTCCGTCGTGCCCGTGATCGCCTTCCAGCCGGAGCGCTTGTTGAGGATGTCCTCCGCGAGCGTGACGTGCACGTTGATCGCCTGCGACTTGTCGTGCGTGATGCGGCCCGCGCGGTTGGTGTAGTGGAAGATGAGGGAGGGATCGACGAAGCCTGAGCGCGTTGCGCCGGGCAGGCCCTGCAGCGGCGTGAGGCCCATGGACGTGTCGAGCGACTTGCCACGCCGGATGGCGCAGACGGACGCCCCGGATCCGAGGTGCATGACGAGGAGGTTGCAGTCCTCGGATTTCTGACGATGATGTGAGCATTGTATCTACGATGCATGTAGAGGAAACGGCTACCTTTTGCATCCAAGACGACGTGGCGCGCAGGATGTACGCATCTGAGATCCTAGTTAGGACATCGGAGAAATACAAACGGATACGACGTACAACTCAGGCCGTGGAAGCCATATTTCTTCAATCCGCGCTTCTTCGCAACCTCTGGGTTGATCGCGTAGTATGAGATATAGTGAGGGATGGAGGTATGGAAGGACGTGTCGAAGTACGCGATCGAATTAGCGTCGGGAAGGGCGTCTATGCAGACCTGGATGACGGACAGCGCCGCGCCGTTGTGACTGTGCGGGAACGGTCAATTTGTGCGCTCAGTCAGAGGACTGGAGGACAGCTCACAGTGGCGCCAAATCCGACAAACGTTCTATGTGGTGGAAGCTCTCCGTGGTGATCGTCACGGGCTCTAAGTAGTCGCCACCATGGACGACTCTGTGGCAGACATGAACGATCTGCGACTTGTCTATGTTAGCCTCCTCTTTGAGGTAGTCTAAGAAGTGGTTGAAAGCGGCGGAATGGTCATGAATGGCGGCGACGGGTTCGTCTTTCGCGTTGCGACCTTTCTTTGGGGCGGCTACGGAGAATTTGAAGGAGAAGAGTGCTGGCGGTGCGGTGATGTTGCTGAAGTCGGAGACGAGTAAGAGCTCGACCGGCTCTTTGGTGAGGCCGCCTTGGGCGGGGATGGAGGAGAGGGAGTAGGAGAGACGGTAGAGGGAGATCTTGAGAGAAGAGGACCCTGCGTTAACGGAGAGGATGAGACCGCTCCGAGATGCTGGTGTTTCTGACATTGTCTGCGGCGAGAAAATGGAGGTTAGCAGAGGGCTTTGCGATGGCTGACTTCGCGTGGAGAGGGAAAAGTCGTGTACAGACCTTTTATTGATCGTGATGCATACGACGCGACCTGGTCGGTCGCGCTCGGTTCGTACTTGAGTACGCTCGGCGCGTATCGTTGGGCCAGACCGACTTCAATTTCCCCAGAAGGAACAGGTCTGATGCGGGGTAGAAGGCTAGAATACGAGGTACCGCAGATCGGGGGCGCAAGTTGTTCGTCAGAAGTGTTCAGTCAAACGAGTGTTGAATGCGGGGCCCCCGCGAGTCCAGACAGATTGGATCCGGCGCAGGCTCTGACGGTGGGTGCTTTACGGAATAAACTTGGACATACCGTGCCGGGCGTAACGGTTTGCGTGCGGCAGAGCAACGAGATACGTCGAGGACGACCTGGAAGTTGTAACGACCCTTGTGACACGACATATGCGAGAAATACCCCTACCCCCAATTTCTGACATGTTTTTTGGAGCGAGCCCAAGCAGTCGCCCAAACTGAGCGACAGAATCACAGGCGCCGGTTGCCGCCGCGTGGTTTCCACGTGTGCCGCTGATGCGCTTGGCGAACGACGTTCGCCCGCTCTTTCTACCGACGACCGTCGCCTCCATGTTGACATTAATATTGGCATATTCGTCCTTACCTACGCTTTACGATTCAACCTGAGAGGAACAACCTGCCCATTATCAGCGTAATCGCTGCACAAATACGCAAGCAACATCGAGCTCGTTCATACTATCGGAAATCGCGGCAGGACTCACAGTGTACGATTGTACAGGCCATGCCGTGGCATAAGTAGAGTGTCGAGTTCACTGTCATTACGAGCTGGCCAAAGTGCAGTGCAGTGATCTTCGGAGCACAGGCGGAATGATTGACGGGTTCAAGGTGTCGTTCCCTATCACCTCGTCTCTCGCTCAAGTCAAATGTGATATCCTGCACTATCAGAGCATCTCGCGATAGCTTGCTACGACCAGTCGGCATCGCAGGCTTGTCGCAGGCTCCCCATGGTCACTTGCTCACTATCTAGGCGCTAACGCTTCATCGAGTCAGCTTCGAAGCTGCTGGTTTCCCATGTCCTTGCGCTCTGTGATGATCAAGCTGCTTGACTTTGACCACGGTGTCCTGAGCTTCCTGTTGCACCCCTTGCCATGGCTCGAGGCTACGGGTATGTGCAGCTGAAGCAAGAGTCGTCCAGCCAGTCAGGACGACGCCGTTTCAGCGACACGAAGGAGCGCGTAGTTATAGCCACCAGTGTCGTGCTCGGCGCGGTGCTATTCTCGCTGATATGGGTTTTTGGCTCGAACTTCTTGCAGCTGACAGGAGTCAAGCCTATTTCTTCTGAGGTGGACGCACCAAGTCTTGTGCAGCAAGCGTCGGCGGAGCCCCTCAAGCAATGCGCAGCGCCGATCCCACCACCGGCCACACCGCCAGCACCTGCAAATATATGGGCCTCATTGACCGTCCCAGAAACTGTCGCAATCACCGAGTGGCTCTCCGACCCTTCCGAGCATTTGAACCTTACATCTGGAGATCACGCTTCCCTCTCTGACAACTACATCTTCCTCGTCGAGGCGTTTCGTCCTTCCAAGGGTGCCGCACTCGACTACCTCGCGTCTCCCAGCGACGACACCGTGCCAAAGCGGTACGCCAGGGTGACGATACACCATGGTGCTCAGAAGGACGCAGACGGCGGCCCGACGATCAAAGACTATCTTGTTGGCCCGCTTCCTATCGACGAAGCCACCACGATGAGGTCGCTGACTGAGATTTACCACCGCCCTGACATTCCGTTCAACGCGCGGATGTTCATGATGGCGTCCGAGATGTCGCCGCTGCTAATGAAGATCATGCCGCCGCTCGCCGAGGCGACCCAGGTGCGCATCATCTGCGATCATCTTCTCGAAGCAGCGGCTCACGGTGCAGTCTTACAGGACCTGTTCGGCGGCGTCGCGCTTGGCCTGCCGAATGATACGCTCATCGCTGGCGCGAGCGGCCCCTTGAGCTTCGACGGTTCGTTCCGCCGCACCTGGGTCTCCTGGCGCAGGAATGTGCCCGGGCCATGGCTGCACCCCGTGAACTTCTTCCAGTACATCGACATCAGCGGCACGGACACCGAGCAGTGGAAGCTTCTCAAGGTGCGGCGATCTCGCTCTGCCCGCCGTCTACTACAAATTGCGGCATGACGTTGATTTGTTGGCTTTGGCCCCACCTCTATCTGCCTCTATCTGTGAATGCAATCGCTCACATTACTTTGACGCGTTCAGATCGTGTACAACCACCAGATCTTTCCCACCGTCGAGTCCTTCCTCGAAGCGTACCGCAATGGAACGCTTCGCCGTCTGCCTTCGCGTCCCGATCAGACGACGGACACGGACTGGTCGACGCGTTTCCGCCCAAATACCTCGACTATACGCGACCTCGACGATCTGCCGGGTCCACGTCAAGTCTCTTTTGCTGGGCTACGCTTCCGGGTCGACAGGGCGTTGCAGTATGTGAGCTGGATGGGCTGGGGCTTGTACCTAGGCTTCGACCGGGACATGGGCCTCAGTCTGTGGGACATCAGATTCAAGGGTGAGAGGATTGCATACGAGGTACGCGGCTTTGAATAACGAGCCCTAGCCGTGACTGACACTGCTGTAGATATCGCCTCAGGACGCCCTTGCTCAATATTGTACGTGTCATGTCCCTCAAGCTTACAATCTAATCTCACAAATTGTGGGGCATAGCTGGAAACGATCCTATGCAAGCTACCACTGCGTGGCTCGATCGTTTCTTTGGCATGGTACGCTCACGAGCTTATCGTTATACGCGCGTCTGACCTGCGGCCTCACTTCAAAAAGGGCTCCGCAGTACGCGATATGCTCCCTGGATACGACTGTCCACACGAGGCAGTCTATTTACCTGCCACGACCCACACCAGCGTGGGCAGCATCACGCGGCAACGCGCGGTCTGCATCTTCGAGCACGATACGGGGCGACCCATCACCAGGCACACGGGCTACATGAGAGGCGAGTTCGGCGCCGTCAAGGGCTATGTTCTGACCGTGCGCAGCATCTCTACCGTTGGAAAGTAAGCTATCTTCGGTTCAAAAACATTCGCGTCAGACTGATGGTTTCGGGCTTGCAGCTACGACTATCGTAAGTACACTTGAATGTCGAGCGAGAAATCTGACGAACGTTGTCGCCGCGATATCCTCACTCTAGTGGTAAGTGGGTCTTTCTAAATCGCGATCTCATCTCTGAACTCCGCGTAGTTCGACTACATGTTCTACATTGACGGTACCGTCGAGGTTCGACTCTCCGCCTCCGGGTACTTGCAAGCCGGGTTCTGGGAGCCTGCACAGCAAGGGTATGGCACTGCTATCCGCGATACGACCAGTTCGTCAGTTTGCATTTATTCAGGGGCAGTCAGCTAACGGTATGTTATAGTGGGCTCCCTCCACGACCACGTAATCAACTTCAAGGTCGACCTCGATGTCGTGGGAACGGCCAACTCCCTTCTGTACACCCACACAGCTCAAGAACAAGTATCGCACCCATGGTTTGATGACGACTGGGGCACTACCGTGATTCAGCAGAAGATTACTCGGGACTACATCGAGACCGAGGACGACGCCAAACTGAAACTGCCTGTCAATCTTCAGGGTGGCTTCTCTATCGTGAACAAGGAGAAGACAAACGCTTGGGACATTCCGCGTGGATATGCGATCCACCCAGGCTACTCTCCCATTCACAACGTCAGTCCCTGTTCCAGCCCGGTCGAAACGCACACAGCGGCTAATAGTAATTGTGGCGTCATCTAGACCGTAGTAGGGTCCAAGCGCCTGTTGAACAACGCTAACTGGGCACGGTACAACCTGGCAGTGTCGAAGCGCAAGGACACCGAGCCGTCGTCCAGCTGCATGTGGAACATGAACCTCCCCGGAGCGCCCATGGTCGACTTCCACAGGTTCTTCGACGGCGAGAACATCACACAAGAGGACTTGGTCGCCTGGGTGAACGTGGGCATGCATCATCTTGTGAGCCTCCACCCGCCTCCCGCGTCTGCTTGGCACGTCGCGATACGCACAGGCCGCTGATACTGATACCGTATATGCACTGCAGCCCCAGGCCGAGGACTCGCCCAACACACGCACGAACCTCGCTGCGTCGAGCTTCTTCCTGACGCCGCTCAACTACTTCGACGCAGACGTCTCGATGGAGTCCGTCAACGCGATTCTGCTGAACGCGCCCGACGAGCCGGGTGCGCGCTACACGTTCGACGACTACGGGGTCAAGCCGGCGCACTGCGTGCCCGACGCAGTGCCGCCGTTCGAATACGCGGGTTTGACGGCGTACGGGCTCGATGGCAAGAAGGCCCCTCCTGCGAGCACCGAAGAGATGAGGAAGGCGGCGGAATTGTACCATCGCATCAAGCTGGAGCTGTAGGCGAGCCGGAAAGGTATCATATTAGGACGTTAGAACTATGCACACACATCCAAACTACTAGACAAACTACAAGGCTGCACGGAATCTGGAATACTACAACTGTGATCATACTTCATCGCGTGTGCGAACTGGGACGGGACTTAGCAACCCGCTCGGTACATTCCTGTTGCGTTCGCCGCCGTCCCCGCTTCTCGCGTACGATGGTACTTCTCGAGGAAGAGGAAGGACAGGACGACCAGATCCTGGATTTCCACGGCACGGGGCGTCAGCGACAGCGTCGCGGGGGTGCGCCTCTTCGCCGCACGCTGTGTCGGCGACGCCGGTGGAGGCTCGTCCACGAGTGTAGGGGCAAGAGTTGGCGCGAGAGAAGCGGTGTCCGTGAGTGTGGGCGTGAGGGACTGTACGTCCGAATCTGCGAGGCTAGGCGAGAGAGACGTGGTGGAGAGCGGGGAGATATGCGGGGTGGTGAAAGGCTGGATGGTATATGATCGTTGGAATTTGGCGATGGGTGCCGCATAGTTGTCGCTTTCTGTATACAGCTGACGGGCCACAATCAGACGGACCAGGGATATTCAAGCACAGAGCAAGGCTCACCTGCAGATTGAGTCCGGGAGCAAGTCCTTTCCATTTGTACTTCCGTCCTTGATCATCAGTGAAGACTGCCTGACTACAATTCGATGAGTGTTGTCAGACGATAGGAGATAGGGAAACAAACAAATATTGCTCACTCTTTGAACGGGACGGGGCTCTTCTTCATCCAGTCCCACAATGATGCTGCCTTACTGCTGCCTATCCTCACTCGGTCTGGAAGCACATCTCGCCACTCCAGCGAGCCGATCACCTCTTCATCTGCATCCCTCACTTGCGTGAACGTGGCTTTCCGAGTGCGCTCAGTCACGACGCTGTAGAGTACATGACCGTTGGTGCTGGTGATGTTCGTATTTGTCGGGTTGTCTGGCGAGAGGATGAGGGTGAGTAGATCTGGCGCTGTGATGGTTTGCATGGGGGAAACGGAGGCGTTGTAGAAGAGGAGCTGTATATGCACATCCGCGTTCAGGGACCCAGGTCGTACAAGCGGGACGGATGTTTCAGCGTCCCGCAGATCGTCATGAGAGTCAACTTGTCAGGTGGGAGTGCGTGGTATCAACTGGCCGAGGTGGGGCATGGCACGGACAAGGCGATGAGAAAGTAGAGAGCGAGAGGGAGAGGTTGCGCTCATGAAGCCGGCGAGCATGGGAAGGAGCACGCGGCAAGTCGCGCCTGTCTCAGGCGCCTACATACTTCTCACGCTCTCAGCCACCACGCGTCGCGTCCTTTCAACACCGCACGTCGACTTCTTCTATGCAAACATGAGTACAACGTTGCCGGAGCTCTTGGAAGAGCCGTTTGGTCCGTATTGGGACTACGACCTCCTCACCGAGGCGTGCAGTAGCAAAGGCCCGAACAACATGCTCGTCCTCAACAATCTGCAGCTGGCGTCGGGAAATAGACCTGTCGGGTGCGTTTGCGTGCCTTCATGCCTTCATGGTCGTGTAAATCTCATGATTGTTACTCCCAGCTTGACCCTTATCGAGAAGTCACAGCCAGAGTACGAGAAAGACCGCCTCCTACAAGAGGCCGAGCAGGCCAATATAACGGGAGAATATCTGCGCGGCGTACTCGATATCGAGTTGTTAGAGTGGCTGACTGAACGTGGCAAGAAAGCCATTATTCGCTCACTCAACTTTCGGTCAGCCTTGAAGAATGGCGGTCGTCCTGCTAATATAACTCTCGGCGCGTTGTTTAATCGTCAGGGACGTCCATGGGCCCCAGGATTAACAATCAGGGTATGGATCCAGGCAATCAAAAACTTCCCTGCTGCTTTTATGTGCTGTAAGTCATACATCTTCTGTCCTCGAATTGACTGCGAGACCTAAATCCGCCCATCTGTCATAAGCCAACTTGGTCCCTAACGGCCTGTATATCAAGACGAGTAACCGGTCAGTGTGCATGTCTTTGCGGTATTCGCGATGCTTACACCCCACAGCTTCAGGGAGTTCAGTATAGGCAGCATGGATATACTGACATACAAACACTCGCGACGCTATCTCTCACGCTATCGTCTTGTACGAGATCTCAAGGACATTATGGAGGCCGTGGAAGAGTCTGGCGAAGACCTCCCCCACGCCAGACTAAGCCCTGAATGGTTCGTCGAGGGATACCTCAGGTACAAGGCGGAGACACCATACTTCAAGGAACACCGTCTCATCTACGACTCCGAGAACGACTCGGACATCGAGCGCGACTCCGGAGGGAAACTTAAGGAGGGCCGCGTCCGCAAATTACGGCATGTCAGCCATGCGGAAGTGCGCTCGCTCTTCGCAATGCACGGAGATTGGTTGGTGCAAGATCAGAAAGCGGTGCGCCGGCGGACTTCGCGCGTCATAGACGTCGATAGCTGGGAGGTGTGGATGCGCAAAGTCAAGCAGTGGAAGCAACGCGCGCAGCGGGAAGGACGGACATCGCTGTTCGGCGTCTTCGACGAGAATGAGGAGACCATTGAGAACCCGAGCTCGGATGCAGAGGACGACGAAGAGGACAGGATGGATGTCGACCCTCGCAGCGAGTCACCAGATGCTGAGGAAGCTCCACCTCCTCCGACGATAGTGGGAAGGCGCAAACGCGTTGCATCGGTACGTGACGATCAATGAGCTGGTCAATTCTGCTTCTGAAATGACGTGTACATAGATTTCAGATGCCCCGCTCCCTCCGCCGCCTCTTCCCCGACGCCAGCTCGTGCGCGCGGCATCCCCACCGACATCCTCCCGTTCGTCGCGCTCAACCACGCGTCTGGCCAAGAGACACGACTCTCCTATGTTCGTCGATGAAGCCCGCGTAGACGACGACAACACGTACGACTCCGACATCACCGAGTCAGACACATCGTCAACGCCCTCTGACACCGATTCCGACCACTCCATGCCCTCCCGGCCCTCGACCCCACCGTCCCCGACACTCCTTGCCGCCGTGCCTCCCGAGATTTTCAGGCCCCCAGAGCTCCCGTCTCTCAACCTCATCTGGTATTGCCGAATACGCGGCTGCGACCACACGGTCAATCTGCTGAACATCACGCCGGAAGACGCGGACTGCATCACGCTCGACGAGCTGAACATGCTCCGGACGAAGCGATGGACGGTGACGGACCTGCCGGTGCAGCGGGCGTTTTGCAAGATCGTGGAAGTGCATTACCGGTGGCATTTGGACGAGTTGGATATTGATCTGTATTGCGATGAGAAACAACGCGTGAGTACTCTCTTCTCATTGGCGGCGCTGGGCTGATGAGTTGTGGTGTTGTTGGTTCGTAGGGGAGGTGGCGGTGGAAGCATCCTGAAGCGCATCCGTCAACGGGGTCCCAGAGACGGCGAAGGAAGCAGATAATCGTGAAGGAGGAGACGTCTTGAAAAGAGATCCGCTTTTTGAGTGCTGGAGTTTGTTGTCAGGATCCTTTAGAGTGTCTGTAAATCGAGATAGTCCTAGCGTCGTGCGTCCCCGGGCCGTATCGGCGCGACGAATGAGATACATAAGCGCCGTATGCACTTTATAACGAACGCGGCGGTTCCTTTTCGTTGAACAGGAGCCGCATACTCTGCGCACTTCTGGCACGCTGTATCCAGAATCCACACAGCCAATATCCTCTATGCCCTTGCTTATATGACCTAGTTTGCTTCCCTGTATCTCTGTCTGTACCCAATCTATCACTGTTTTCTTGAGGTGCTTTCGCCCCCAACAGCCTCGCGCCACTAGCATCCGATCCGCAATGTCGACCATCACAAACCTGCTCAGGAGGAGCCGCACTCTCCGGGCGATAAACAGCCAGTACACGAAGGCCACTTCTCACACGCAGCTTCGTAGTATTGGAGGCAGGTGCTCGGCAGTGCGTTCTCTCTTATCTGTCTTCGATAGAAGTCGCCAACCTAACTCAACACGCAGCACACCCCTGCGCACAGCGCAAAACGGCTCATCCATTCGTCTCCGACCTCGTATTCTGCGTTTGCGGCAGCTCTGAAACCAACATACGCTGCGGAAGAAGGAGCCGCTGCTCCGAGCGCAGCGAGCACGCCTACTGACCTGCCCGTCAGCAGGATCGACGAGAGGAAGGTCGTGATCGGATTTGACACCGACGAATGGACCCGATAGTGAGTACCAATATGTTATGTACCCGCTTCGGCAGCGTTGACCAGTTCACCTGAAGTCATCACTTCTGGCTCCGCGACCATTGCCGTTGTCCGGAATGCTTCCATCCTGTCACAAAACAGCGACTGTTCAGCACATTCGATGTACGCTGCTGTCGCCCTACTAGTCTCTGATTGACTGAGCGAAGGCCGCTAGATACCGCCCGATATCACGCCTGCAAAGATAGAATCCAAAGTCGGTGGGCTGGAGGTCTTATGTACGCGATGCGTCTCCCGTCTTGCACCACTGAAGTCATGTCACGTCCAGGGCCATCCTCCGTCCCGCATACCTCATTATACCCATGGGCATGGCTGCGCGAACACTCCTATGACCCACCATTACAGCGGCGACAGTCGATGTCCGAGTATGTTTCCTTGTCATGCCTCTCCTAGCATCGCGTTCACTCAGCGTTAGAAAGATCCTCTGGGGATCCAGGATCCAGCAGGCACCGCCTACCGTGTCTCACGAAGAGATCATGACATCGGATGAACATGGGCTGTTCAAGTGGCTGTCTAACATCGTCAGTCAGCTTTTGTGTATCCAGGACGCCTCGTTAAGACCTCTGGCACAGGATAAATTTGGTTTCTCCTTCGTCTCAGGCGTCCCTCCCACTCCTGAAGCGACGGAGGCGTTATCGACAAAAATTGGCTTCATTCGAGAAACACAATGTGCGTGTACAGCTCCCGTTGCATGCCAAGTACCTCGATCAATATTTGTGCTGCAGATGGCAAGTTTTGGGATTTCACGTCTGACTTAGCTAAAGGCGATACCGCCTACACGACGCTTGCTCTCGGGGCGCACACGGACAACACGTATTTTGTCAGTCAAGTCGTTGAGATTCCTCTGATCTTTACTGATCTCGTATTCAGACGGATCCATGCGGCCTGCAGCTCTTCCATCTACTCCAGCACACGGACGGCACGGGCGGCGCAACGCTACTTGTGGACGGCTTCTATGTCGCGTCCATTCTGAAGGAATTGCATCCCAAAGTCTACGACGTCCTGTCGCGCGTCCGGGTCCCTGCGCATGCAGCCGGCGAGGAAGGCGCCGTATATTCGCTCCCGCCGCGACTTGCTTATCCGGTGTTGGAGCATCGCGACGACGAGCTCGTGCATGTGCGCTGGAACAACGATGACCGCAGCGTGATGGACCATCTATCAGCGGGCGAGTTGGAGGAGTGGTAAGTTCATCTGCACGCATGGTCGTACTTGGTCCGACTCACTCGATGCCTCGACGTTACAGGTACCAAGCTATCCGCGTCTGGCACAAATTTCTCACGAGCGCTGACTCTGAGTACTGGGTACAGCTGTCCGCGGGAACCGCAGTAGGTGAGTAGCTCTTACTATCTATGACGCCGTCGTTCTGACATCCACGGCATCTAGTCGTGGATAACCATCGCGTACTGCATGGCCGATCCGCTTTTGATGGCAAGCGCCGAATGTGCGGCGCGTACATCGGTGTTGACGAGTACCGTTCAAAACTGGCAGTGCTCTCGGAGAAGTTTGCACCAGACATCGTCTCGAGCGATACCAAGAGCGCAGCGCCGGCGTTGAACGGACGGAGCGTGTGGAGTCCGTACGTATAAGTATGAGTGGCGGTATATGCTATTACGTTATGTATTCTATGAGCTGTCAGACTTGAATCAAGACATCTTCACCACGAGCAATGGGACTCGTTGTTCCTGCCTCGTTTCAAGCCAGGGGTATGTTGTCAACCCAGCGACTGATCATATCCTATTATCGTGTAGGGTCAATAGCCGCGCTGTAAGCTCAGAACGTTATACAACACGCACCAGAGTCGGTTGCGGCTGATCATGCGGTGACATATGCCTGCGCAGAGCTCAGCATCGACGGGACATGGGGGGTTTGATACGGCTCACCCCGCGTCGAAGATTCTCACGAAGGTGAAGTTGCCTGCACCCGGACCCGCAGCACGCACAAATCCAGCTTGGTAGTCCGGACGCGAGTGCCATGGTAAGATATCTGCGTGGCTGAACTCTTCATGGTAGTCGCTTTCAAGAACGGACATCCACAGCTCGATTCCCTGCGGGATATGTCAAAATCGCCCGTGGGCCTGATCGCAGAGATTCAGAGGACTAAGCGTACCGCGTAGTTGCAGATGCCATCTAACACAGCCGTGAGTGAGCATATACTACCCGGAGTGTAAATCCTCACCTGTGTCACCAGCGAACGCCATCACGCGAATACCGTTGTGGAGCAACTCTGGTAGAAGGGACGCGCTATTGAGCATGGCTTGACCGTGCAGGTAGAAACCCGTGTTGACTGTCATGTTGACGTGTGAGTACGAAAAATTGGGGTCGACGCCCAGCGCGACCTTGGTGCTTGTCAGATTGAGCCATTTGCTGATGAGGCCTATCTCAGGGTAGCACAAGTTATCGCCATCTTTCTCGTCGCAGTCCATGCGGAGGTCATACGGGTTCCTCCCGATACCTGGAAGAGAGGCTTCTCGGAACGTTGATGCAATGACGGTAATATGAAGGCTGACCTTGCAGGGCGGTGCCAAGTTCCGTGGTCCAGCAGTGGACAGTTGCTGCGTTACATGCGACGGTTGATTGGGTGTCGTAGCAGCTCTTTATCGCGTTGTAACATATGGGGCTATTGACACGCAGAGACATACACCTGGCAGTGTTGGAGCCATAGGCGGGGGACGGGGCCAGGCCGCCGCAGAAGTACATCGGGATGGTGAGAAATTGAGAGGCGGGTTCTGTGAGTCCGTTCGCAATCATGACAGACTCCAGGTTGATCTTCACCTGCCCAGGGAAAGGCGCGTACCCGATCTCCTTGTTCTTGTTGAAAATGACACTGGCGATGTTTGGCGCGTAGTGTCCGCCCCAACTCTCCGCAGCGATGTGGAAAGGAGCGGCCGAGTATTCGGGGTATTGATGCATGAATATTTGGAGGAACGCGTAGACATCCGCAGCTAGGTCTACGAGGTTCGTCACTTCTGAATTGTCCGACGCGTAGGAGTATCCAGTCCCGATTGGCTGTTCCAGATAGATGATATTGACTTTCTCGTTCCAAGCGTGGTCGTTGCGAACGGTACCGTTACCGTCGGGAGAGATATGACACGGTCCGTTCTCTAGCAGGAGGCCAGCAGCGATGCTACTTCCACCAGGGCCGCCGTTCAGCCATAGCATAAGCGGAGCTGTCTTTGGCGCGTTTCTAGCCTCGAAAAACCTTGAAGCGGTGGGTGAGTAAAGCTCGTATACGGAAAACGGTGCAGGCAAACCAGAAGAACAGATGGCGGTGTTCCGAAATGTCCAGATAGCCCGAATATTGCTTCACTGTGCTGTCGCACAGTTGCGGCTTCGCGACCCGCAAACGGTAACCCTCGAAGGACGGATGAGAGAGGATTTCTACAGAGCAATTGAGACAACGAGAGCAATAGAGTATGCCGGGCGACTTACGCGCAGTATCGTGTTCACTGAAACCGCTGTTAAACTCGTTCTGACTGGAGACGAGGTGGGTCTGCGCAGCTTGATGAGAGATAGCGATCAACAACCTCGATATCCGACAAACACAAAGGATCACGCTGACAGTGGTATTCCATATCAGAGTGTGGTCGAGATGAGGGACTTATCGCGTCGACCTCGCTCAGCACGCTACAGAGTATGACCGCGACGGCCAGTACGACGACCTTCAGCTGCGAACAGCACATTGCGGAGAGTAGATGAGATTCAGACGGAATCCATGCGCGACTAGAGGTCTTATAAGTGAACACGCAGTGCATACTGCGGTCCTGGATCTGTCAATCACCTTCACCAATAGTAGGGTGTCGAAGCACATGGAAGGCGAGCCAATAAACCTTGGTGATCTCGAAGGCGCGCGACGGGTGCATCGTCTGGGTAGCCTCGCAATCGTGCCTGATCTTGGTACGGGATCGACTCGCCTGCATCCAGTTCTGCGAGACGTGCAGGCATCAAGGTACTAAAGACAGATGGTCATGGCGAAAATGCATATACCGATAGCGGTTGGTAGTAGAGGCGAGAGAGCCCAGTGGGGTTGAGAGACGACAGAGATGTGCAGCCCCACGAGGACAGCGCGTCGCGAGAGCCGTACAATTAAGTGAAGCCGCACAGACACATAGTTGAAAGAGACGACGACATCGAAGAATTGTGTTGACGACGTGCAGAACCAGGACAGAGGTCGTGGTCGCCACGAAAGATTGGCGCGCTTGACGATATTTCCGCGGATCAATGTGTCAATGCACCGATTGGTTGAACGGGTGAGTGGGCCTGCTATCGAGTCAAGGTTGTTTCTTCCTCTCTCACCAGACACTGTACCTGTCATTGGTGCATAGACGTAGTCACATGTGGTAGCGTACGTTATATTCGACATCCGATTTCCCTTCATATGCAGTGCGTATCGTGAACACGTCTCTTTGTACCACCAGCCTAATTCTTCATTTCGAAGGATGGGCATCTCACCCGCACCATGCCTCCTTCTATCTGCAAAATATGTAGTTCTCCATAATTATTGATGTGTCAAGTTCAAAGTGAGTTTGCTGAACACATATACAGCTTTTCCGGCTCTAATTGGACCTCTAGTTTCAACAATATTCTGGCTCAAGCCAAACTTGGAATCCATTTCGTTAGGTTCGCCTATTGGGAAGAGCATACAAGACCAGGTCTGAGCTAGTGGTAGTGACAACCACTTCTTGTATAGCTCACGCCCTTCGTGGATTGTGGGAAGCAGAGGTACGTGATCGGAAGCTCGTTATCCTTTCGTAAGAATCGTCTCACTAGCTTACTCCGCCGTACAGAACCGGTAGTTTTCGATATCTGGCCATACCCATACAAGCCTCTGCATTGGCCGTATCCCAACATACAGCGCTGTCACCGGGACTGAACCATACTCCCGTCGCCATCAATACCAGGTTTTCCTCCACCGCACGCCCGCGCACGCTGATCGCCCATTATCATGATTCCGTGCAGCATATCAGATACTCTATCGATGGCGCGTACTGTTTTTTGCGTATCCTGGCATTAGTAGGACTTCGCGCGTCACTAAATGGAGGCACAAGGCCGTCTCGCAACCCGTATCATTTCTCTCCTTCCGGGAGCTCGCACCGCCAACCCACTGCGAATACACGCCTGCACCTTTCCTCGCGTTTCCCCGGCGGCGAGTACAGCTCCTTCCTTGCCAGCGTTCGCGCCGGAGCGATGGCCACAACGAGAGCGGCCGCGCTTGCAATCACTGCTGTACGCTCCTTTGGGTCATTGGTGTGGCAGACGATCGCACGAAGGGCTTTCTCGAGGCGCGTCGTATGCAGTCCGACCCGCGTCATTCTTCCCGCCGTCGCCTCTTTGCATGATCTATCGACCGCCCTGCAATACGTTTTCGCTGGACACGGCGAGCCTGGCCAGCGTCGGTCCCTGAGGCGAGGCGGGCGGGCGGACGTCGCGTGCAAACGACGGAGGGACTCTTGGACCACTTGATTGCATCCGAGCAACGCTCGCGTAAGCGCGCAAACATCGAAAGCCACAAGATGCTCATCGCAGATGACTACCGCTCGGACGCAAAGCGCGTCGTCGCACGACGATGCACACAATCAATGAAGTCGGAAGCTTCGCAAAAGTTATGCGCGAGAGCAGGATCTTTGGTGATGCGCAAACCTCGCCGCCGGTTTTGAGGCGTTGCCCGAAGTAAGCGACAATGGGTAACGGGAGCTGTGCCACAGGAAATTTTTTGCAACTTTTGCAATCACAATCCCGTGAAATTTTGGTGTGCTTTGGCCGCTACTTACTGAACCACCCGACGACAGCACACTCGCCACGCCATCCCCTGCATTCATATCGTACACTCCCCTGCATCTAATCCACGCTCTCGATTAGCGTCTTTCTTGACTCCCAGGTATGTCGCATCTCATTTCCAGTCGTGCCCGTGTTTT
The DNA here is from genome assembly GCA_001969225.1 of Ceriporiopsis andreanae CBS 279.92. Classification (NCBI taxonomy): domain Eukaryota; kingdom Fungi; phylum Basidiomycota; class Agaricomycetes; order Polyporales; family Meruliaceae; genus Ceriporiopsis; species Ceriporiopsis andreanae. The sequence goes on along the minus strand of ALYI01004003.1, from coordinate 22,134 downwards.
CTCAATTCGAACTCTACTCGTAGAGGTGTGTATAAAACCGTCGAAGATTTCCAGGCATGAGCGAAGAGGCGAGCAACGCAACCACTGCGGTATGTGCGATTAACGTCGATGACGGTCCATGGCACTCATGACATGTTTATCCATGGAAGACTGACAGCCGCCCACGTTTGACGGGTTGGGAAGCGGTCGAAGATCATTTTGTCCGCCACGACCAAGCCCTCATCGACGGATTCAACGACGACATCAACACGCTCCTCGTTTTTGTGAGTACATTCTTCGTCTCTCACTGTGGTTCGTGGACGACTGTCTCATCGCGATGCTCAGGCCGGTCTATTCTCTGCGGTGCTCACCGCATTCGTTGTCGGATCCTTGATCCTCCTGCAGCCGGACAACACGCAAATTTCCGTCGACATCCTCCTTCACCTTTCAGCGCAGCTCGCAAACCGTTCACTCCAACCCATCACCTTGCAGGAATCGTACCGCGCTGCGCCACCTTCCGTGTGGATCAACTGTCTGTGGTTCTTCAGTTTGATCCTCAGCCTGGCCTCCGCGCTATTCGGGATGATCACGAAACAATGGCTTCGAGAGTACATGGAGTGGACAACTACCTCGTGGCTTCCCCAGAATACGATTACCCTCCGACAGCGACGCTATGAAGCCCTACTGGAGTGGCAAGTCCCGGCTATCATCGCCGCCATACCCGCACTGCTCGAGGTCTCGCTGATCGCATTCTTCGCCGGCTTGGCCATATTCCTTTGGACGATCGATACCGTCGTCGCATGGGTCTCGACTGCCGGTATCGCAGTAACGGCGTCGCTGGCAGTGATGGTCACGGTGATTCCCGCTTTTTGTCCGCGGTGCCCTTACAAGTCGCCGACTGGCTGGGCCTTCCTATGGATTGGATGGATGCTTGCTGGCGTCTGGGAGCGACTGAGGGAGTGGATGGAGCTGAATGCGGCTCGCCGCGGTGACGCTCGTCTCGAGCAGTTTTTCGCAAGCCTCACGATGAACATTCAGAAGTGTAGGACCTGGAGAGATAGGGACGCCGGGAGTGGAAGCTGCACGGGTACGGTGGGGAAAGAGCTCGTTGAGGAGTTACACGACGCGAAGGTCTACGTCAAGCGAGACACCAGAGCTCGTCGTATTGACGAGGACGCCTGCAACGATAAGGTGCTGGGCGATCTTGCCTGCCTCTACCGCGGATTCAAGTGGATCCACGACACCTCGCAAAATGAGCACCTCTTGGCGGCCGTCGTCCACTGCGCAACCACGCGCAATACAATCCGCTGTCTCAATCCGGTCGCCCTCATTGCGTACGACCTGTCCGTCATCTGCGAGTCTCTCGAACTGGAACCAATGGAGACATTCGAGACCCTAGATGGCATGTACATCTTCGTCATGGGCCTCGACGAGGGCCGAGTCGTTCATGTTTCGTTGTTCCCGAACTGGTCGGAGATGACCAGGAACACTTCCCTGCAAAGCCGTCTGGTTAAGCTCCACGGTGATTCGCCGCATCTGCTCCTCCAGCAAGGAAAGACGCTCGCTCGCGATCTCTGCCAGCTCTTAGAGCAGATGGATCCTTTGCAGGTATTCAACGAAGCCTCTGCTCGATTCATCATCCGGATCGCTGCTCTGACGGCTGCAATAATGGAGGAAGGCCGGGATTGGACGTGCACCGAATGTCTTGTTCCGCTCTTCCGTCGCCTAGAGAGCAAGCATGTTTCCCCTCTTCCAGGGCTCAAGTCCACGATATTCGAACTACTGCGGTGGAACACCCAGAGCATTGCGACGCATCGTACGTACATCGTCTCTCGCGCTGGCTCAGTACTGATATCTGTATCTAGCTCTGCATCGAAACGGTGTCGGCTTTGCAAACCTGGCTCTACACGCGGTGGATGAGGGTTACATGCAGAATTGGACCGAAGAGGACAGCGACTACTTCGTTCATGCGTCGTCAGCGGCCTTGTACAACTGGTGGTTCTGGGCTGAAGACCACGCGTACGATGAGACGATGTTGAAGATGCTGGCGCGTATGACACACGTTACCAACACCTCCTTCAGGTGCGGATGGAAGGACTGCGGCTCACACACACCCCTCCACAACTTCTGGTTTTATACGCTATACAAACTCTTCTCTTCGTCTACCATCAACAGTCCCTCTTACGATACTCCTGAGGGCCGATTGCCTACCGAGTTGATAGAAGCCCTAGCGCGGTGCCGCAGAGATGGGCTTCTCACCGGTAATCTCACGTACCTCATCCTACTGGAAAAGTGTATTCCCAGCGGAGGAGACGCCATGGAAGGACCGGTCGAGAGTCCGCTGAGATCTCCGGTTCCCTCTTTCCCTCGGTTCTCTAGTCTCCAATCAGGCACGATGTCTAACCCTGTGACATCTCTGCGCCATCGCTCGATGGAGGGTACACGAAGTGTCTCGAGAGGACCACAATATCACGGACCTGGATTCCCACCTCACGACGACACCATCCCGCCGCAGACAGAGCACGCCCACGAAGTCCGCCATTCCTCATCTCGTCGCACGACTTCCGAATCAGCTATCACGCTGGTTGACTCTTTCCCGCCTCCTCCCATCCCCTCCAATGTCGAGCGATCGCATGGCGGTGGCATTGTCGATGTTGCGGCTGGTTCTGTACCGCCAGCTTCCGGCGCTAAGATCGAGAACAAGCTCGTTGACACTTCGATAAGACCGAACCACGCCTCGGCCGCTAACCGGAGGCCACCAGTGACTTTGCAGACCGTCGTTCACCGGCGGGCTAAACCTATCGTGCCATTGTGCTTGTCAAAAGTATCCCCTGCGAGTGAAGATCTTGAACTCGAGCAAGATCACTGCCTCACGAACGACGAATATTATCGACTCGAATCAACCAGAGAACACACCCAATCATCCGCTACCGAGCGGATCCACTCGCTCGACGATATCATCGTGGCGCCGCAGCGAACTGCTGACTCATCTGATAGCACCATCGATTCGCCAAGCTCTGGGACAATATCCTCCTCAACTGCAGATTCCCCTACTGATATTCAAGTAAGTCTTCTGCCAGTCAAGGGACAATCTGGCAGCAACGATCAGAGCGGAGACGCAAGCGCACCAGATCGAGTGTCTCACGACAATCGAGTGCGTAACACTGCACTATCATACAGACTGACTTATATTGATGACAGCCTCGTTCGTCAGACTTCACGGTTCGCGGAACAAATCGGGCGGCTGAGAGACTTCCCGACGGACGCGTCCTCTTTGACTCGAAAGGTGTTTTCACAACCATGTGCACCTGCATCACGTCGTCCTCGTGCAACTCCATTACGCCGTCACCGCCCACCTGCGCTCGACATCGATGAGGTGAAGCGCGATTACAGCAGTTTCTCAACAGGCCCAAACTCGTACCCATGCACCGCGCAACTATATCCGAGCGAGGAAAGCGACTCACCCCCTCCTTTTGTGCGAAGTCGATAGTGGGCATGACGAAGCAGCTCGAGGATATGCTCCAGGGGTCACACAATCTACGCACTACGAAAGCGAGAATAATAAGCATCTGTAACGTTGAGCAGGATAACGACTACAATTCATGGCGTACAGTGATTGCTTAGTGAATCCGTACCAGTTGTACAATACTGTTACAACTCGAGCCGAGCAATGTCAGGTAAAAGGATCGGTTCAACTGATACTTACCCCCGGATTTGATGGCGCTTATCACAAGCGGACCTGCAACTGACTCAAACGTTGTCCACGCTTTGCGCACACTATCCACCTACTTTGGGCAAAAATAAATGACGGAAGGCAAGACAGCGTTGAATACACGGGTGACAAAGCACGTTGTTGAAAAGGCAACCGACAACCGAAGCACTACGGGCCCATCCTCGATCTGGCGCTCTTGTGTACCAGCATCCGTGGCCAACGTCGTTCGTAGCATAGTTTACGCCACGCCGCCGGGGCAGATCTATACAGTAGTATTACTTCAGTAAGGGCGTACAAAGTACGGCGATCAGAGACTCACGCCAGTCACATGTGGCACTGTTGGCAAAACGATGGGGCAGCCGCCGAATCCGCAGCAAGGGCGGAGCCTGCTACACGTCTCTCCGGGTAGAGCGCAGAAGTGTTCCTGACGCGACACGAGCGGGCTGGCAGCAGCAAGGCCAGCCGCGGCGAGTGCAACGGATACAACGACATTGATGAAGCGCATGGTGACTCTGAGGAAGGGGATTAGCAGGGCGAAACTGTTAGGAGGCGGGTAGTACGAACGGGACAAATTGAGGCCTGAGGACTGGTAGATCGACGTGGTATTTCGAGCTGGGCAATTGTGGTTGCTGGAGCCGCCTATATGTATGCGGCTCGTCGCGCTGAGCGCCAGTGTAGCACGTTCCCCCAAAGTCACTTGTCCTCTCGAAACCGAAGAATCGTGTCAAAGAGAATGAAGCGATGTGGCGGCGTACCTAGAGGTTTCCATGATTTATAAGGTCCGTCTGCCTTAGTAGGAAGCGGAGGGTTAGTGGCGGGTGTGGTGACTCATGACATTGATGGGGCGCTGCGGTATTTCGGGATACCTGAGCAAAATCAAGGAGTCTGGTGAGCTCTCAGTACGTCAGAGCAGTCATAACAGACGCTTACCACTTCTTAAGGAAAAGCAATCTGTAAGCCCAAAGTTGATGCTGACTGCAGTGCAACGTAATGGGCCGTCGCAAGGGGCAGACATAATGTTTGGAAGGTGTCGACGGTGGCACAGCTCTGCCGCCCATATTCCTGAAAGGTACAAGCAACTGTCGAAAGTGAATCGCGGCCTGCTCCTGACCACTGCCAGGTCGCGGCGAGTCTTTGTAGATATCATGACTGCTATCTTGAGTGACAGCGTCCCTCGATACACGTACTTCCGGCCATTGGGCTAGCATCTTGACTCGACCCCTTGATTTCCGCAGGCTCAGCACATCGACACGAGCGGATCATGAGGCTACCTTTCACTCGTACGAAGTAAGACGACGAAGCTTGGTGCCGCGGAGCGGCGCAGCAGGGGCACAATAATGGCACGCCGATCGGTATGACCACGATGAAGGCTGTCAAATCTTGGTCAGATCCAACCACTCAGTTTCATAAGTGCTCCGGGGATACTTACGTTTTCTGCGGACGCTAGTCTGCGTGCCCAATCTTCGGCTTGATGCCTATCTAAGGCGAACCGAATGATAAGCTTCAACTCGGTCGGCTCTTCCAGTTTGCGAAGGTCGGCACTTAGATCACGCGTGAGTACAGAGGAGTGCGGGAGAGCAGGTAGTGCTGGAAGAAATTGTACTGCAGAACAGATAAACGGGAGCTGAAGCACTATTCTGATTTCTCACATGCCGTGGTCGGCTGACGAGCAGGTCGCAGGCCTAGCGTACAGTGCAAACCTGGAAAAAAATAAGCTCAGGATATACGCATAGACGATGAGTGAAGCTGGAAGTACACGCACGCCGAGCATGGGCGGGTTGGCGGTGCAGTCAAAGCCATCACAGCAAGGAATCGTATCGTCGCATACGTCTCCAAGTAATATGCATTACGGCTCATCGCGTAGCAAAAGTGGGTTGGCAAATGCAGAGCAGCCGGTGAGGATCGCGACGAAGACGGCAATCCTGATGAACTGCATGAAAGTGAGCCTGGATAAGGTACTCAGTGGGGGACTCATAGGCATATGGAAGTGACCAGGACTCACGAGGCAGACTTAAATCGAGGTGGTGCCCAGAAGGGCGGTATCCTGTTAGTTAGGCTGCGCTTTTATATGCTCACCCGCTCGCATTGGGCGCCGGCACAGCATGTCCAAGTCGCTGGCTACTAATGCGAGCAGGCGCGATGTCGGAGCTCGCACGGATGTTGTCACCAACGTGGGCTTTACGTGCCTCAACAGGAAGGGTAGATGTAGACCCATGATATCGATGTAGCTGCTTGATATGTAGTCAAGATAAAGAGGTCGGGTGAGCTTTATCAATGCATCGCGATATCTACAAAAGACGCTCGCATTTGAGAATAAAAGAGTCCACGAGCACGGCACTGGATGACGACAACGTAACGGTGGTTCGTTGGCGAGGAACGTGACGCCGTGGCGCAGGTCGTGATATCTTACCGGCGGTGCTCGTATGTGCGTGGTTTCCTGAGTGTGCCTGAATATTCTCACGGTTTGTAAGGTACACTGGGAGGCGCGAACGCAGTGAGGACCGGGGAGAGTGGCGATTCGACTTCAGAGGTCTACGTGATCTGAAAATTGGGCGAGATCCGAGTCAAGCATCCATGAATGAGTGTTATCCCAAAATACATTACAAAAAATCTGAGCAATCTTGGAATACTAGGAACTAGAGGGTGAAAATAACGAAGGCTAGAGAGGTAGACATGGACTTGCCTACATATTTTGCGGCTCCGACTCGAACCTCAAGTACCGCGACGCGGCGTGACGACGCGAGTCTGGAGAACAGCGCGAACCAGGAATTTCAAAGTGCAAATATGCATTCTATAATGCCGACGAGAACTTTTGAACTGTGAACTGGGGACGGTCAGGGTAGAGACTCGATGAAAGTTGTAAACAAGCTCTGAGCTCAGGCGCCTGGTTCCTCCCTTTCTCGTTCGGATCACTCCGAAAGCTGTCTGATTGGTCAGATCCCGTTTTCACGCTGCGGCGTTCAAATTGCTTGCTGCTCGTTCCCTCAGTCCTCCTCTCATCATTCGTTTACCAATCACGTCGACGGCAAGCCTACACATCTCACGCATGTATTCGACAGCACCTATTCGCCGGTTTGCTGTCTTTTTCTCAGCTCAATGTTGACCGACTAATCAGTCAGACGACGGCACGTCCTCCAACGCAGTGCCTCTCATGAATATTATGGGCGTCCCGAAATGCTCTCAGCCATGGAAGGCCAAGTACAACCATCGAGTCGCGCGCAGCCAACGCGTTTTGCATATGACCTTCACAATCGCCTGCAGCGGCAATCAGTATCGCGAAATTAAAGTTCCAGGCGTGTGCGTCTACTGTACTGCTTCCATTCATTCGAGTGCACGCACCGAACGGTCTTTGCACCACGACCACGACCTGCCTCAGCTTGGCCGCCTCTTGCTATCCAAAGCCAGCTACAACCCAGCTTCAAGGTGATGTACGGGGTCTTGCATGCTCAGCTGAACATTGCTGACGCCCGAGATCTCTTCGTGTTCAAAAGACAGCACCGCATTCCCGCACAGAAGAACAGTTTGCACTGGCCCGGGGGAGTGAGACGCAGGCGTTGTGCGAGCGCGAACATTGCGGAACGATGGGTGCCGAAGCAGGGGATTCACCCGTTGTGCGTGCTCCCTGCCTTGCTGCGCGCCACGCTTACGCGAACCTTGTACTCGATTTGCAGCAGCTTGACAGCTACCCTCGTCTAACAGGTTGGGAAGCTGTAGAGGACCATTTTGTTCGCCACGACAGTGGCCTTATCGATGGTTTTAACAAGGACATTGATACCCTCCTTGTTTTCGTGAGTGTCTCTTTTTCGCTAGACATACGCCACAAACTGATGGTGGCGAGTAGGCAGGTCTCTTTTCCGCGGTTCTTTCGGCCTTCATCGTTGTGTCGTTTGCGATGCTCCAGCAAGACAATACTCAGACATCAGCAAACGCGCTCGCCCAGATTTCGGCGCAGCTAGCTAACCAGTCTCTCCCGCCTATCTCGACGGAAACATTCAGCCCCACGACACCCTCCGTCTGGATCAATTGCCTTTGGTTCCTGAGCCTTATACTCAGCCTGGCCTCAGCGCTCTTCGGCATGACAGCGAAACAGTGGCTCCGCGAGTACACCGAGTGGACGACAACCTCGTGGCACCCTCAGCGTATCATCGTTCTTCGCCAGCGGCGCTACGAAGCGCTCAATGAATGGAGAGTCCCCGCTCTCATTGCGACCATACCGGCGTTGCTCGAGATCGCATTGATCCTCTTCTTCGCAGGGTTGATCGTGCTCTTGAGAACTGTGAACACAGTCGTTGCCGCAATTTCTACCGCAGCTATAGTGGCATCGATTGCCCTCGCAGTCCTCTCGACCATCCTCCCCATCTATTTCCGCCGTTGTCCATACAGGTCACCGACTGGTTGGGCGTGCCTATGGGTCAAATGGCTGCTCGTGGAGACATGGGAGTCGTTCAGGCGTCGCATCCTCCCACATAATTCGAACAGCAGAAGCCTCTCTCGATATTTCCATATCATGCTCCGTCGATGCGACGACTGGCGGGACCGCGATTCCGGCAATGATAAACGAGATGTTATCGATCGCGCCGTTACTGACGTACTGCAGTTTGACGCGGTGTTCGTCAAACTGCACGACGACCGTGTGCAACGACTGGATGAAGCGGCTCGCAGTAGCAGGGCACTGGCGGACCTCGCAGACCTCCATCGCGGCTTCCTGTGGATCCACGACACATCCCAAAACGAGCATCTCCTGAAAGCGGTCGTACAGTGCGCTGCCACGCGGCTCACCAATGACTGTCCTCCGCTCGCGCTTCTCGGCTTTCACCTTTCTAGCACCTGCCAGGCTCTTGAATGGCAACCTGAGAAACTGTGCAGGGATCTGGACGCCATGTATGTCGTGGCGTTACGGGCGGACGGAGCAGTCGAGTTTGCGTCTCTTCTTCCCGATTGGACCGAGAAAATCTTTGCAGCTGATGCGTCGCACCCGCATTACGCCTGGAGAGCGAACTTGGGGGTAGAACAGAACAGAAGTGACTTGTCTCGCCAACTCGAGAGCCTTCACGTCAGGCGGCCATATTTTCTCCCCCAGTTGACCAGGATGCTCTCTCAGGACCTCAACCGCCTCCTAGCTCAGATGCCGTATCAAGATCTAAACGAGGCATCAGCTCGCTTCATCATGCGCAGTGCCGCCCTTTGTGCTGCTGTGATGTACGAATGTCAGGACTGGACGAGTACCGAATGCATGGCCCCCCTCTTTCAGCAACTACGTGATCAGCCTCGTCGCAGCTTTACTGGACTCAGGTCCACGCTCTTCGAGCTAATGAAGTACAATTCTCAAATTCTCATCGACCACCGTAAGTACTACGACTCCCCCATATCGCCGATCGATCACTGAGCCACCTATGTAGCACCAAACCAACCGGGCGTCGGTTTTGCCAACCTCGCACTGCAGCTTTCCAACGGCGTCCTCCAGACCTGGACGCGCGACGACGCCGAACTGTTCATTCATTTCTCCTCCGCGGTGCTGAATACTTGGGTCATCCGGCCTGGAGACTATGCAGAACACGAGAGCCTAACGGAGTTGCCCAAGGCGATGACGAAAATCCTGAAGATCTCCTTGACCCGCAGATGGCGGAACTGTGGCTCATATAGCGAGCTGGGAAATATCTGGTTCCGGCCGCTGTATACGTTGTTCCACCCGATTTCGAGCAAACTTCGTTTTCCCGAATCAGGGCCCCGTAATCTGGTTGATCTCCTCTCTTCCTGTAGTGACGCTAAGCTCCTGAGCGATGACGCAGGCTTCCTGAGCAGCCTCTTGGGCTTGTTAAGGCGTGCTCGCAAGCCTCCGGTCACGACAGATTCAACAGCGAATGGCGATGAAGGCCAAGTCCTCCCAACTTCCACGGGCGTGGGCACATATAATTCCATTCACGACGCCAGCCTAGTTGCCTCGTCAACCCCTGTGACGGCGCCTTTGTCGGCCGTTTCAAATGCGCCGCCATCACCCACATTGCACTACCCAGTTTCTACGAATGCGGGTGCGCACCATTACGATCCAAATGATGCCGCCGTTGGAACCAACGACCCAGGGCCCAGTAAACATCAAACTTCGGCGACTACGTCACATGAAGCTGCCCAGCAAGCACATGCATCTGCACCGCCGTCTCTTTCCTTGTTTGACATATCCTCGCCCTCCGGAATTACCGCCGGCAGTTATGGTATTCCCATCCCTGTGATATCAGCGCAGCCGATAGCCAGTGTCGCTCCAGGACCCGGTTCAGATCCTCGCTACTTGATGGGGGTGGACGACAAGCCCGGCGCTGAACTTCCAAGCGCACCGACGGCGGAATACATACACCGAGACCAAGGCACTGCCATGCCAGTTCCGAGGAAAGGTATCCTCATTACACCTCCGAGCGTTCCTGCTGGACAACCGTGTCTGCAAGAAAACGGCTCGGCACCCTCGTTTCCTATTCCCATGCCCATAGCCTTCCCTACGGCTCACACTGTCACAGGCTTTGACGGACCCCCCGCCATGTACGGTGATCTCTCTCCAACGACAGCGCCACCGCGTCCCGATGATCGGGACGTGACAACGACTACCACGCGCGCGGATGCGCCAGCTGTCGTGATTGGTCTCAATACGACGCCAGTAGCTATCCTTGACGAAAGCAGATCATCTGGCGCTGCACCAGAAGCCCTTGAACTGCAGCCCATCGCGCCCCAAACGACAAGCCAGACACTCGGTTTGGACGTCGACGCCTCAATATACCACATAAATAGCCACGGCGTAACGACAAGCGAGACCAGAACATCCGACCAACTTTTCAGTAACGATCCGGGAGACGCATCTGAGTTGTTTGCGTCAATATCGAAGCGCGACGTGCAATCTGGAGATCAAGATTACACTGCCAATACCAAGCAAAGAAAATAACACTATTTGACGACCACAACTTTAGCGAGTGCTCGCAGTATTAATCGCAGGTAGTGTGGATATTGTATTTTATTACTCATCTTGTTATCCGACCCTCGGTAGCCGTCATGTCCGGTACACTCCCGCATGGTGTCAGACCCTCCGCGCAAGACCAATGATCGCCACAATATGAGGGCATTCGTCTCTAGCTCGAGAACGAACTATTAGTCAAAAGAAGACTTGCAATAGTGTGTTGAGCTCAGACCCATTTCCGAGAAAGGTCAAGCTTAATGCTCCCGCGGTGCTTCCATTCCTCCGCCGTGGGTCGTACAGCCTGTGGGTCTCAGGGTTGGTCGCAGCCTTTCGTTATCTCTCTCCTCGACCACCACGACGTCCTTGTGGCCTTCCGATTGCCTTACTCAAGAATCCCTGCAGCAAGCGATAACAATTTAGTGAAGCGGCCCAAAGGTAGCAGAGATACACTCATATTGTCGTTGACAGGCGCTGATTCGGACTTCAATCAAGGGTGGTTGCTCCCAGCCCGCACATATATCCTCTGCGTGCTCTTCGCTCACGGCGACATTGATGACGAGTCAAGAGACCGATCAGTCTACAGCTAGTGTGCGTACTGTTTTGCCTGATATCGACTGATTGTTGACTCAGTGACTGTCTCAGCAAGCTGATGCTCGCCCTCGATTGACTGGCTGGGATGCAGTCGAGGATCATTTCTATCGCCATGATAGTGGTATTGTAGAAGGGTTCAACAAGGACATTGATACCCTTTTGGTATTTGTGCGTATTCACTGCTTCGACATCGGACTTCCCTGACTGACTTTTCATCTTCACGCAGGCCGGTCTCTTTTCTGCAGTGCTTTCGGCATTTATCGTGGTGTCGTTTGCACTACTCCAACAAGACAATTCGCAAATAGCGGCGGATGCCCTTGTCCAGATCTCAGCGCAACTTGCCAACCACTCTCTACCCTCTCTCCCAGCCGAATCGTTCCGCGCCACGACCGCTGCCATTTGGATAAACTGTCTGTGGTTCCTCAGTCTCATCCTCAGTCTGGCATCTGCCCTATTTGGGATGATGACGAAGCAATGGCTGCGGGAATACATGGAGTGGTCGACAACCTCGTGGCTTCCTCAGCGCATCATCGGCCTCCGCCAACAACGCTACGACGCTTTCAACGAATGGAAGGTCGCAGCCATCATCGCTTCGATACCTGCGCTGCTCGAGATCGCTTTGATCTTATTCTTTGCCGGCCTAGCAATCCTCCTGTGGACCACCGATCCCATCGTTGCCAGAGTATCCACCGCCGCGATTGCAGCGTCCATCACTGTCGCTGTGGTCTTTACGATCGTACCCGTATTCTCTCGGCGATGCCCTTACAAGTCCCCAACGGGGTTCGCAATCTTATGGATCGGGTGGCGGTTTGCAGCAGCTTGGGAGACACTGCGGGAAAAGGTCTTCGGGCCACCCGGTGCCTGCAGTGAACTGGGCGAATCTCTCCAGATCGACTTCCATGAATGCGATAACTGGAGAGACAGAGATACGGCCAATCGATTTCAGGCGTGCGACGCCAACTGGGCAGCGATTGTTGCATTGGCTGCCCGTGATATCGCTGTCTATGTTCGTGTTGACGGACCCGCTTATCGTGGACTATCCACGTCGGAATGGAGCTCCGAGTTTTGGACGAACTTGGACCACATGCATCGCGCCTTTTTGTGGATACACGAGACATCTCAGAACGACCATCTCTTGGCTCAGACCCTTCACTGCTCACTTGCACGTGTCGTCGCCGAACCCCAGGACCCTCTGATGCTCCTCGTCGTTGACTACTCTGTCATCTGTCAAGCTGTCGACGTAAGCCCCAAGAAGCTGTGCGAATACCTCGATGGGCTGTATAACATTACGGTGGAAGGGGAACGGGTTGAATACGCCTGCCTGGGCTGCGATTGGAAGAGGGGGATTGCGTTGAACGACATATGGAATGCATTACGGTCGCTCGACCGCACTCGGCCGTATCTCCTACCACAGCTGGCTACAACGCTTATCCACGATCTTAACCGGCTGCTAAACTGGGTAGAGCCAGAGAACGGTCTCAACGAATTCTTCATTCGCTTCGTTGTGCGGATCGCCGCTCTCTCCGCCACCGCAATGGCGGCATGTTGGGGTGTGGAATCCACCGCCGAATGCATGGTCCCACTTTTCCACAAGCTACAAGTAAACCCTCTCCCCGAACTTCGAGGCCTCACGTCAACAGTTTTTGAAATTCTACGACCTAATGCACAATACATCGTACAGCATCGTGCGTCCTTTGTTTCGTGTCTGTACTCACTTTATAACGTGTATCTATAGCTCCCGACCGACCCGGAGTTGGTTTCGCGAATCTTGCGTTGCAGATCGCCCAAAGAACCCACCAAGATCACGATCTGACTCATGAAAATGCCGACCTTTTTGTACACATCTCGTCGGCGGCTTTGGACAATTGGAATAGATGGCCAGAAGATCACGCGTACGATCAAACTATGGAACAACTGCTCACATCAATGGCGCGTATCGTTGAGATTTCTATGACCCGCGGATGGCGAAACGGTGGTTCGTACACCTCCCTGGAAAACTCCTGGATTATGGGATTATCCTGTCTGTTCCTGCCAACCGAGGATACAAAACAGGCTCGAGGTAGAGAACTATGTCTGCCATCTCCGTCGGTTTCACCCCACAGGCTTCTTGCTTCACTTTCCCAATGCCGCCACGTAGGACTTCTTACTGGTGACATGAGGAATCTTGAAACACTCCTGAAGCAATTTAATTTGGAGGTAAGTATCTTGGCAGGTTGGGGCAGGTTGGAGCTCATCCCGTCTGTAGACACAGATTTTGATACCGAAGGGCCAAATCTCCTCGAGCCTAGACGCGGTATCGGCTGCCACACTCCGTCCAGAAATCATGGAGGACGGACTTTCGTTAAGGGCTGCCTCTGCTACCGCGTTCGCTTCATGTCATTGCGCAACGCCGAACCCGCATGAGGCTCAAAACTCGCCCTCACTTGAACGAGGGATGTCCATGACCATAGAAGAAACGCGGAGCGCCAGCGTAGGATTTGAACACACGGCACTCTCCGGCACGCTGGCACCTGAGCACTACATCACTGAAGATCTGGAGAACTGTCCTCAGGGTAGCGTAGAACTGGACAGTCTGGGTGCCACGTCGCCCCGGAGATCGGTTCAAGCAGAGTGGGAGCATGATGCCGCTGAGCACTCTGTGGCTATGCCTACGTCTCTCGATCCACGTCGTCGAATCCCTGCGTCTGCTACGGACCACGATACTGCTGCACAAACGGACCAAAGCACACACTTGGGGAAACACAGATCGCAGGGTGACGGCGGCGGTCCCGCGTCAGCCGCAAGATCTTTGGTACGTGAACTTAGCTTCGCATAACGGATGCACCGGTTTAATGATCTTCATCAGACTTCTCAGGACTTGCGCGTCGCAGCTCGCCGGAGTTCGGATCGCTCGCTCGGTATTATCGCTGCGCCAAGTCGGCCAAACACCTCCGGAGAGTTTGGCGATGAAGAATTGTCCGCGCTAGAAATCTCTTGCGATGACGGCCCGCTCGCAGGGCTTTCCGCAGCTCACGAAGAACCTGTTGGTACGGTAAGCGTTGGGTTGGAACTGCTGAAGACGGAAGAACCTAGGCTGACGGCCTCTGCCCAGGTGGCACATACGAACTTGCACGGACAAAGTATGACAAGTGCTCCGCCCCCGATGCTTCTTAGTACTACAGAATCTCACGTTACAGATATGCCGTCCGAGTCACCTACGCTCTCGCCACATCTCGACGGTCGACCCACAGACGCGCGTCCTGCAGTCTATGCATCATCTGAGCCCTCCGTGAGTTTTTAAGTCGGTTAGACCGCGCCATGCTAAGACTGATTATCGTATTCGTAGCTTGCGCATCCAGATGATTCTTCCCAGACGGCCCACGACAACGACAGGACTGCGGACACATTGTTCACGAAAGACGCAGACGACCCGCCGGCGCCCTTCTCGACGACGCCAGATGGAGACGCCGCTTGAAGGCGGATGTTTGTTCTCTGGTAATTTTATTGGTCTTGTTGAGCCACACGTGGTAACGGACACTTTCGCGCGGAAAGAAAACTATCTGGCCTGTTCAACGATGCACAGGATGTCGATACGTAGTTAACGGCGGGAAAGGGGCCTCCCCTTACGACATCACGACGTTGTCTTGACCGTTTGGCCTCTGACAAGTTCAATGAAATGAATTTTGTTGTCTAGCATAGTGAGCTTTGGTGCGCACTTGCGTCACATTTTGCTTGTATGAAGTACAAATTCAACTCTACTCACGCTCGCGCACCTTGATCGCGTGCGGCGTGCATCGTAAGGTAGAGAAGCTCATTTCACTGAACACCCTTCACAGGTCGTCTTTGCGGGACTGGCTCCAAGTAAAAAGTTTACGAACACTGTTTGATGAAGGGTATGATAACTTCTGGCGTCGTGCCGGCTCTGCAGTAGCACGTACATCTGGCGTGGCGACCACAGTATGCGAAGTTCTGTGGTCGGAGGACGGCCAGATGGGCCTCGAGTTCGCACTCTGCGGCACAGAGGAGACTTGTTGCATGTCTTCTGTGGCTGCCAGATCAGCAGCGTCGCAGGACGGCGAATACGACTCAGAGAAAGCCGCCAAAGGACTCGATGGCGGATACATCGATGGAGATTCCGCCAGCAAAGAGTCATCTGCGATGCTATCTGCCCGGATCACTCGACTTTTCTGACTGGGGAATGTTGTCACGCCAAGGGAAGATGTCCGCGGAAGCTCCGAGGTTGGAAGTGGTGAAGATGCCAGCGCGGCACCCGTCTGCCGAAGCAGCCGATCTGACTCCTCCACAAGAGCGTTCAGTAGCCACAGGTCACCCCGTAGCAGTTGGGCGTCCCGACAGCATGCAAGTGAGCGAATGAGGCCATGAGGAAATATGTTCCGCATCTCTTGCGCACGATGAGCGCCGGCATTTGGATGGAAGAGCTCGTGTAGGTCGATAATCCAGGTGCTCGCCGGGTCTCTGTATGAACCGCAGTCTGGCCATTGCCGCGCGAAAGATACCTCTGCGCACACGGCCATGGCTTGTAACAACTTGACCATGAGGTCGTCGTGTCGGTGATCGCTCGTCCAGTTCTGCCAATCTTGCAACGCCCTCCATCCGATGCGGGCGAGTAGGTCCGCGTCCTCCCGCTTGATACGGTCAGGTTCTAGTGCTGCAATTTGTAGCGCGATGGCTGCGTGGCCGACTCCCGGACGGTTAGTTGCTGCAACGAAAAGTGGGTATGAGATACCGTTTGACAGTTTATCCTATATAGTAAGGTGCTTACGAGAATTCGTCAGTAGGGATCCAGATGTGACCTCAAAAAGTGATATTCTCAGTCCCGGAAGGGCATGGAAGGTCTTCTTCACGTTCTTCGTCGGGTCCAATATCGAGAATATATCCTCTCCGATATATGCACTGCTGCCTCCGGACGTGAGAGCCGCGATGAGCGCGAGGGTTCGCATGATCAGACAGGTTTTAGCTGGGTCAAACCCAGCGCGAATTTCCTTGTCTGAGAGGCCGTCAAACAGTTTTCGCATGTCGTGAGCGAGAAACTGAGCCAACTGAGTCAAAAGTTGAGGTCGATATTCGCGTAGCAGGTGAAGACGGATGTACAAGCTTGTGTCGTACATCCTGGTTTGCCACAGTGGATGGATGCAGGTGTATTCCGCTCGTCCAGAATCGGAAACGACTGCGTCGTAGAGAGTGTCGAGCTCGCGGCAGAGAACGGAAGGTTCGACTTCAAGCGCGTCGAATGCCAGAGTGAGGTCGATGGAAAGAAGGGTAAAAATATCACAGCGCTCGGTTGTGCGAGCGCGGCAACATTGCGAGACCTGCTCCACTACACGGGAATCCTGCGAGGTTTCACGTATCCATATAAGCGTGCGGGAGAGGGAGAATATCTGGGTTACGTCCGTGGCCAGATTGTCATCGTGAATGCGACGGACGACTTGACCCTTGAAGTCCGAGCCGCCTACTGCCAAGAGGGCTTCTTCGCTGACGAGACGATGACCACGGCTCACTGAGTCCCTTCCTCTCCAATCGTTGTGCCGGTGAAAGTTGATCTTGAGGTGTCTGATGGTGCGCGAGTACGCAAAGTCGCGCGATAGACCTAGCAGTCGGTTCCATAGCGAAGCCAGGAACCAACCGGTGGTCAGACATGCCCAACCCGAGGGGGATTTGTAAGGGCACTGTGCGCAAAGAACTGGCAGTACGGTCGTGCCTAAGACGAGAGCAACGAGAATTGCGACAGCAGTGGTAGAGACGATGGCGACGATAGGATTGAGAGTCCAGAGAAGGACAACGACTCCTCCCAGAAACATGATAAGTGCGAGTTCCAGAAGGACGGGGATGGTATCGATGATGGCGGGGATGTTCCACTCCGTAAACGCATCGTAGCGTCGCTGACGGAGGAAGAGAATGCTGTGGAGTGAAGAAGACATAGTCGCCCATTGACGGTATTCCCGAAGCCATTGTTTGGTGATCATTCCGAAAAGTGCGGAAGACAGACTGAGAATAAGACTGAGGAACCAGAGTGAATTGATCCAAACGGAAGACGGCGACGCGCTGAACGAACCCGGGAGCCTTGCTGGTGATAGCGAGGGGTTTGCCATCTGAGCAGATATGCGTACAAGGATTTCGGTGGATGTCTGGGAATCGTCCGGCTGAAGCCATTGATACGATTCAATGACAAATGCCGTCAATACGCCAGAGAACAGACCGGCCTGCATGACACGTATCGATCACGATATGAAGTCAGGCGTGATAGAGATATGGTACATACGAAAACAAGAAGGGTGTTGATGTCCTCGTCAAAATCCTTGATCAGGGCTTCGTCGTGAGACTTCAAGAACCGCTCCAACGTGGCCCATCCGGTCAGACGGGGATGACCGTCGCTCTGCTGCAGAAATCATGGATTCAGATAACGAACTGTATCATATCAGTGAAGCAGGACTTACATCATCAATCGCCTCTGTTTGCGCGCTCATGGCTAGCGTCTCGTCACTATTGTTCGCGGAAACGCAGACGATAGTAGAACAGTGACGATGCGGTGAGGGTTCGAGTGAGAGATGTGAGTGCTGACTCTTGTGCAAACAAGCTCAAAGGCCGTTGACAGACGTGGGAGAATGCTGGGGCCTATGCCTGACAAATAGGCGAACATGTGATAGAGGAATGGAAGCTCGCCGACGCTCGCGACACCAGTTTTCCCAATGCATTGGCAACTTGGGCACGAACTGAGATGTCGAAATCAAGGTGGTGTCATACGTTCGATATCATGAAGATGACGTACCAGTACTCGCCTCGTTGCAAGCAGCGTACGATGATATATGGTCTGAAATGTGATCCTCACCCCGACTCGAAAACTAGTGTTCGACGAGCGAAAATGCCATGGATATTGACTTGTCGTGGTTAAGGAACGAATGATTGACGTGGTAGCGCGTGCGTATCGTTCGGCCCGGCCCAGGTGCTCACGGGATCGCGTCCGGCGGAGGTCCTACTTTATTTGGCTGTCTGTGACGACGGTGATGAGTGCACAAGAACGACGAGTTGAAACCCTGAATTCCTCACGGAGGAAGAATTTGCGTGTAGATTTGGGTTGCTAGCTACCGGAAGCAGATTGGCACGAATCTTGGCCACGACCCTTGCATGCGGTGCGTTCACTTTCGTGGACGAGGTTGGCGCAAATTGACAATGACGACAGCAACGGTAGCATCTGTTCTGCATTCCAAAGCTTCATGAGATGAACCGGTACCGTGTACGAGGAAGAGAGGTAGCCATGTTAGTATTCACCCTGTGCGTCGCCCCGAGTGATTCATAGGATCCTACATTATGTTGTGTAGCCTGATTCCCGAGTTCGAGGCGCCGATCAGTAGGCTAGAACAGGCGTGAGCAGATTCTTCAGACGGTCTTGACTTCCGTCAGCTTAGAGTGTGGAAGCGATTGTATAACGACGTACTAGAGTCCGAGAACCAGCCCGCAGAATATGTACCGGGGTGACGTGACAGCTGATGTCTTCGCAGGTGCGCAGCACCTGCCTGAAAGGCTGTACTAGAGAGCAGGGCATGAAGTAGGTCCTGAGGATGTGTAAGACGTGTGATACCGTCGCGGGGCAGCTGTGCAAGTCGAACTCCAGGAACGAGGGAAGAAAGTCAGCTCGAACTCTGATCGCGGCGCCACGTGCGTGGGTTTGGCGCCACAAGTCCTCAGGCACGATCAATACTCGGCGACACGTCACCTTCAGCTTGCACAGAACGTTCATCACTACATCACAGAGCTCCTGCTGATCCTTGCTATATATATATATATATATATAATAGCATCTGCACTCACGCTTCTCAGGCAGCAACATAAGTAAGTGTCCACTGTCTACAGCCATCTATGGCCCTGGACCATGTTAGCTGGGCTGATTTTCATTTGACAGCGTGAACGTATGTAGCAAAGCAATTTCTACAGTAAGTCAATCATCGGCGGTGCTACCAGCCCATGTTTTATTTCGTTCTTACTTGCAAGCACAGAAGCTGTCTGAGCTCACAGTGTCATGCTAGTCATCACGAACTTCGCGACCCCAAATGCGGCGAATATCGATGCGGAAGTTCTCCCAATATCCGTTTTTATGCTTCTCTCGCCCACTTACGTACCAATCCCCTTTCTTCTGGGTGGAAATCCTCCCATTCTGTCCGCCGCGCGTGACCATCGACATCTCAACATTGCTGTTTCGCCTTCCAAGGGCCTCTGTACCACGCTCTCCCACTTTTCCCGCTTTTCACACGACATTCGTAGGTTCGCATGTGTTCTTACCGCCTATCGCAGCAAATATACGCTTGGCAACGCTTGGCATAGCGCCAAATGCGCCTGTGCCGGCGCTCCGAGTCGCTGCACGCATCAATTTGTCTAACTCTGTGGGCGCGGCAGTCTGCTGAAGGCATCTCAACGCCTGCAGAGCAAGAAGCGGTAAATCCGTGATCACATGTATCTACGCCCACTCCCGCAAACTGTTTTAAGTTTCTGATGGGCGAGTTGGGGTCTGTATTCGAGTCCATACGTGTTCCTTGCCGCGGCTAGTACTGACAATGCCTTTCTATGACGACTGGGACAATTAATTATTTACCAGTATATTGCATTCACAATCTTGCAGATATCCCAAGTCTATGAAATAGTGAGGCTCATAAATCGCCAATTTTGAACGCGCTTACCTCCAATTATCTTCGCTTCAGCAGATATGTATAGGTCGCGAACTATTATTCCCTACTAGATACACTGGTAATCATCGACCCATGACCTATATTCCTCATGCTGATTTCCCGACATCGTTTCTTGCAGGCTTCTGTCTCGCCGACCTGCAACGGCAACTTCAGCGTCAGTTGGTCAAACGCTCGCGTCCTTCGACTATCCATAAGAGGATTCTCGGGATTGCCGCATATCAGCGCGCAGTCATTCAGTTCACTGGTGACATCTTGACCCGCTCAGTCGAAGCGGACGGCTGCTGGCAGAGCCTGTTTCGTAAGTATACGTCTACACCGCATTTCATGAGACTCGCTGACTGTTCTCAGTTTCTGCAAGGAGAACCACGAGTAAACGGAATCAAGACCACTCGCCGTTGCAGTCTCTCGATTTTATGCCTGCAAATGAATTCACAAGGCAACCGACAAAGACTCTGCTTTGAGTCATCCGAATCTCAACGGCATGCCACCGCCACATTATATCTACGGCTGCACAAGTGATGGAGGTAATGTACATGGGCGGGTTAATTCACAATTCTCGCCGCTCATCGCGGCGCCGAAGGCGCTCACTTCTTCACAGGTACTGACTGCACAGGGAGCCGCGTCAATGTAAGACCACACGGCTGCAGCGCACCATGTGGTCTGAACCCCTGCAACCCGAAGCGTTGATTCAATACAATTTGAATAGTATTAAAGGACCTGCAACAGGCCCTGAAGAAAGCAGAGACCAGTTCCTGCACATCTCTACTTCCCCTTCGCTCCCCATCCCACTCGTCTCATCATGCAGTTCAAGCTCTCCTTCCCGGCACTTGCCACCGTGCTCGCTGCCACCGCCGTCTCTGCAGCACCTGCTGCCGACCTCGAGGTTCGCGTGCCATCGTCCGTCTCGAATACCCTGCTGATACCCGCTACTTTGCAGACCCGCGCCGCCGAAGTCGACGGCCACATCTTCATCTGCACGGACGCGAACTGGTCGGGCGACTGCACAAACTACGGCTTTTTCGCCGGGGTGTGCTCGAACTTCCCGTCCGAGTTCCAGGACGATATCTCCAGCATTGGCCCCGACGCCGGATGGAAGTGCAACGTCTACATGTCAGTCCCTTCCCCGTCGCCTCAATGTGGCGCTCTCCCAATGCTGATGCGTTTCTAGTGACTTCAACTGCAACAACGACGAGAGCTCCCTCGCTGTCTTCAGCCCTGGGTTCGCTTCTCTCGGGTGGGGCAACGACACTTTCAGCTCCCTCCAGTGCTTCCGCGACTGAGCTGTACTGAATGGGTGGTACGCCGACGTCTTCTCTGCAAAAATCAACACCGCTGATATTAACCATTTAGCGTCCCCTGTCACTGAGAGGGTGGCGAAGGAATGCGCGTAGTCTCTAGAACAGTGGGACCGGAATGTATCAGATTGTGATGAATACATATATAGTGACACAGTCCTGTCGAGACGTCCGAGTCGGAAACAACAGCATCCAAACGTCATATCCATTGCCGGCCGCGCCTGCCACAAAGACGCGTCCCTCGCTAAGCACTAGAGCGCGAACGTTGGTCGCCCATCGTTAGTCGCGGGCTGCGATGTGGGTCCTCTGAGTTCGAAGCGTGGCATTAAAAGGTCGAATTTGCACACGGTCTCGGGCGTCGTAGGCTTGGGCGAGGTATTACATGGCCATAACTAGCAGGGTGGGTCCATGTCACCAGTCAGCTGGTCTTGTCAATGCTGCGCGTGAGGGTCACGGAATGCGGGCGACTGAGGTCGGACTCGAAGCGCGCCAACCATGAAACAAGGTGATCGGTCCGTTTGGGATTCAGAAAGAAAGTAGGGGTGAGCTTGAAAAGGGTTTGCAGGGATACATTCGAATACCTTTTCTCTTCAGTGGTACTTGTGACGGCATAATGTTGTGCTGAGGAGAACGAGGCGACTCGCCACCGACGCTTGATGCGCCAAAGCGATTAGATATAAGCGCCGGTACGCGAAGCCGATCGCGTCGACGCGACGCGTTTGTTGAAAGAAAACCAACATGATCACGGGATCATGGTTTGCCAGAAACATATATAAACCACTCACGTCCTGCCCTTCAACCCTCAGCGGCTTCGACTTCGACACCGACACCGACCTCAACACCGACACCGACACCAACTGCGACCGACAACGGCTTCAACATCGACCTCGACTTCGACCTCGGTAAGATCAGCATCAAGGACGTCCCTGGTGGCAGCGGCTT